>PVIU01004961.1:0-119793 GCA_004026605.1 Ondatra zibethicus | reverse complement strand
ATGTATTATCTTTTTGAGAACCGAGTCTTTTTGAATGCACTCCTTCCTAGGCTGGGAGGTATGGGGGTGGGCCTTGGACTTCCAACAGGGCAGGGCACCATGCCCTCTTTCAAGGAAGAAGGGGGAGGGAGGAGGGGTGGGGAGGTAGTGGGAGGTGACCGGGAGAAGGGGAAGAAAGGTAAAAATTTTATTTCTTTAATTATGTTTTTGAGTGAAAAAAATAAAACAATGTATGGAAAAAAAGAAAAAAAAGAAAAGAAAAAAATATTGTTACTGAGTTCCAACAAGGAAACTTCATCCCACCTACACATTTTACAAGGAAGGTAAAACTTGTAATTCTTTCATAGAAATTGCTCACAATATAAGTTTTATAATAATTACTTTACCTGAACTTTCATCTGTCTCCTATCAGTTTTTATAGAACTGATTTTCAAGATAAATGTGTCAGTAGCCTCATTCTTATTACTCAGGTGCCAAAGCCTAGAAGAAGCAATGAACTCAGAAATTGTGAATAAACAATTAATGTGGAGCATGTGCCCCTTTTCTGTGTTGTGGGCTGTTACATCAACTTCTATCATACACAATAGGCACTGTGACTCTGGACTGTCTTCAATTAAAGGCACACAGAGGAGCTGGGAGAGGATGTGGCATGAGGGCTCCCTAAATCGTTCAGGCAACAAAGCAATTTAAGCTTTGAAGAGAAGTAAACTTCAAAAAATGTTTTTTTCTCTCCTCTTTCCTTTTACTTTATCCATCTTAGAAAGAAAAAAAATTGGTAAAGTTGAAGTATCTTCAGAAAGTATATCCAGGAATTCATTAAATGACCTCCCTAGAGTATGCTCCTATGGGCTATGAAGATAAGAGAGAGAGAGAGAGGTGATAGATATATAAATAGATAGCTATAGAGAGAGAATATGATCAGGTGTTTTTCATACATCCTAGTACCAGCCCTAGTACCAGTTTTGGTAAGTTAAGTACCGTAAAAAAAGATTTAAAGACAAAATGACAAAATTTCCATCTTAATTTCTCTGTGCTATAGCTGGGGTAGGTGGCTACCAAGGTTCCAACAGGCATGGCAGCAAGTGTCTTTACTCTTTGAGTTGTCTTGCCAGCACAGCATGATAGCTTTAGAAGCTTCTCCCAAGAGTATTCATTTGGGCACGTAGCTACTGTCTATGGTTATTGGAAGTCCTGATGTGCCAGGTATTAATTGTTGATCTTGTTTATTGTCACAAAGTAAAAATACAAAGTTATTAAACCAAGGCTAAGTTTCGTCTACAGGTTAATACCCTCTTTCTAGAGAGCTCTTATTTTCTCCAGATAATAAATCTGGTCAGCAATATGTTAAATAATATTACATAGCCTGAGGCTGCTGAACTACATACATACACATATAAACAACATATCAATAATCAGTCGAAAATATGATCCTTTGTACCTGAATAATGTTTGAGAATAGATAAAAAAGAAGAGGAATAAGAAATCATAGATATCTCTAGAATGGTCCATCATATATTAGTTCCACAGATGAGAAAAGCCATAGTTGATGGATGAATCAACTATTCAATCCTTCCTATCCCTTCCAGTGTTTAGGAGTCCCCAACATTCACCCTCCTTATTTCTTCCAGAGCCGATATCATTGTTTTTCTGGAGGCTTCACATATCTAGATGGTGCCAGTTACAACTGTGCTACAGAAAGGAGGCTAAGTATTTTCAAAGCTTTGGGAGCCAATATGAAGTCCACAGTGTCAGACAATATCAGAATATTTGATATATTCATTAATATCCATCTCAGGAAGAAGAAGGAATTTTATTTCTTTTTATTTACTTGATATCTCTGAGCTTGTTCAATCCCTGTGGGAAGAATTATAGGTTTGAATGAGCATTTACTATCTTTGTGACTCTTTGAAGTCCCTTTGAAAATGTTTGCCTATTTGTGTAATCAAATTGATCACCTTGTGCATTTTCCTAATGAAAGCCCCTGGTTGTTTCTTAGAGATTGCTGCAGCCTTGATATTGAACGTCCTCAAAGGCATATATGTTTAATATTGTTCTCCAGGATAAAACTTTGGAGAGGTAGTGGAACGTAGAGGGTGATATTTATGTCATAAGGAGTTTGCCCTATAAGGGGTTGGGGACTGAGGCCTCTCTGCCCTCTTCTTGTTCCTCTGTTTCTTGTTGATGAGGTGCATTTCCATAATGACTTGCTGCATTGCCAAAGCAATGGGTTCAGTCAATTATGCAATGCGAACTCCAGACTGTGAAGCAAAGCAAAACCTTCAAAGCTGATTATCCCAGGTATTTTGTTATAATGACAGCATATGAAGCATAGGTGTGAAGAGAGATACCCTTCCTTAAAGCAAACAGGTTACCCTTGAGGCCCCATCACTTCATCAGGTTAAGTTAGACGGTCTATGTTCATACTGTGAGATGAGCCTTCCACCTGTGCTGTCCTTAACCTTGTACTAAGGAATTGAAAGTAAACTCTTGTTCTATTTAGTTTAAGATCATTTGGAAATCGAAAATAAAAATTAAGCAAACCCAAACAGTGACAATAACCAAAGCACTATGTGGATTTTTATATACATTGCCAACTATCAGTTCTTTCCCTTTCTTGCTATACAAATTTGAATTCTTTGTTTGTCATCTATCTTCATCACGTTTATGATCTGTGATCAAACATCTGATCAAAAGCAACTTAGAGGAAAAAGGGTTTACTTTGGCTCACAGATCAGAAGACTACAGTCCCTCTGAATGGGGAAGACATACCAGAGAGCTTGGTCCATGAATTGGCCAGAAAATAGGAAAGGGAAATTCTAGTGCTTGGTTGGCTCTCAATTTTTCCTGATTTTTTCATTCAGTCCAGGACCCCAACTCAATAGATCATGCACCAACATTATGGGTGGATCTTCTCTTTTCTGTTAAGTCTTTCCATAAAGGTACAGAGGTGTGCATCATTAATACACCAAAGGTTTCTTTTTCCAATCAAAATGACAATGAAGATTCATCACAATACCTTCCCTATCTCTTGCTCTTTGAGATCTTAAAAAATATGTGACTTGTGGGTATGGAGGATAGCATAGTGAATAAGATTCTCGTGAAGCATAAAGACTTAAATTTGATACCCAAGACCCACATGGGTAAGAGATATAACTGCAAACTGCAAGTTGTTCTATGGCCTCCACTCAAGTTTTATGGCATGCATACCCCCACCCAGATATATGCATGCACATGAGATAAATAAGATGTAGTAAAAATAAAATATCTAACTCATACCTAGCCAAGTTACATTTTTAAAATGCAAAAATAATATGTATTGCTTATTTCTACCTGTCCTTTTATGAATTTGCTCATACTAGGGAATCTTATTTTTTTCCCTATTTCAGTTTTATGCTGCAGCAGTTGCTATGTGTAGTTCATGAATTCTATGGATCAATCCATATGAAATCCATTTTTCATATCCATTTTCAATCGATATGAAAAATATGAAAATAACCTCTTTCTTTACTCCCTACTGACTTCATTTATACTAATTACATAAAATATGTGATGGGCAAAACTATGAATTGAGGCATAAGTAGAAGCAGCTGAAACATACTACTGTAATAGTCATTATAGGCACTGATTACATGTCAAGTAAAAACAAAAGAAAAAGAGAGTTTTATGTATCAAGGACATTGATGACATAGCAAATATATTGCTGTTATCAAGTCAACTCCTGGGTATCCACAATTTCATATTCTGTGTGATAAAATTGACTGAAAGCATAAAACACTTGAGACTTCTAAAAGCAACAGGCTTTGGTGAATTGAATACAAACAGGCACACCATGAGTCAAACTCAAACATATCTTCACAGAATGTCAGGATCAATAGAAATACCAAAGAAGAAGAACAGCTACAATAAGACAAAGTTACTACACATTCAGTAACAGTGTCTACAAAAATGTAAATTGCAATATGAATATACAAAGATCAGTCATATTTCTGTCAGCAAAGAAATGAACGTTCTGAAAATGAATGAAAGATAATAATTGTAAGGTATTAGCAAAAATAAAATATTTATATGTAAATTTAACAAAAGTACAAGATCTCAAAAAGCTACAATGTTATTGAAATTAATCAAGGAAGATCTAAATATACAGAAAAATATGAAAAGGTGTTACTTGGTCCTAGATCAGAAAATTAAATACTGTTATTCTTCTTCTCCTTATTTTTATTGTCATCACCATAACCCAAATTGATCTACAGACTTAACAGTCACTATCAAAATTCCAGTTGTCATTTTTCAAAACTCAACTAGCTGATTATGAAATTTTTATGTGAATATAAGGAACAAAAATAAATTTTAAAAAGAAGAAAATATAGGATTTACTTTTTTAAGATTTTAAAAATTATTACAAAGCTACTTTAACCACCACACAGATTTATGCATGGAAAATTGAAATGGGATGTGAAATAATAAAGTCTAATATATGAAAAGTTAATTTTACAAAGGGTTCCATGATAATTCACTGAAGGAAAGAGTTAGAGTTATCTTTTCAACAAATAGTACAGGAATAACACAAAAATTCCATAAGACCCTCTACCATGTGTTACATACAAAATAAACCATATAAATAAAATATATATCCTATTTATCAACAATCAAATGTAAGGATAAAATCAGTAAAACAAAGGAAACAAAAAACACTATAGGACCTTATGAATAGACAATTTTTTGTTTTGTTTTTTGTGTGCACGAAAAACTCTGAAATCATAGAGAAAAGAGAAAGAAAGAGGGATGGTATTTAAATATATACTATATATGTATGTATATATATATATTAATTTCCTAACATAGAAAGAACATCCATAACTCTGTAATAGAAAGAAAAATGATCCAAACAAAATATAAGAAGAATTATAATAGGTATTTTCCCACAGAAGTCATAAACCTGGCCAATAAGCACATGAGAACATGTTCATTGTAATTTGACATTGACGAAATGCAAATCAAAGTCATAAGTAAATATAATTTCAAACCCATTAGAATGGTTGTAATAACTAAGATTAAATATAACAATCATTGGTAAGAACTCAGATTGACATGTCCAAATGTTGATGAAAATATGAAATAAAGCAGTCATTTCATCAAGGAATTGTGGGAGTCTTTCAGAATATATGATACACAGTGACCATATTAACAAATCATTATATTTTTTCGTGTGTGTCCAGTCCGAACCGACAAAAAGAGAATGATTAGATAGATAAAACCTTAGTCTGCGCAATGCAACACCATATGGCTGTAAAAATGGAATTAGGTACCAGTGTATACAACAGGGATAGAATTTGAAAACATTTTGTTCTAGTTTGTTTTTTGTTGATATGATAAAATGTTGACCAAAACCAACTTGGAGAAGAAAAGGTTTGTTTCAAAATATAAGTTATATTTCATCGCTGAGGGAAGTCAGGGCAAGAACTCAAGACAGGAACCTGGAGATAGGACCTGAAGCTAAAACTGTAGAGAAATGCTGTTTTTTGGCTTGTTTTTAAGGCTTATTCAGCTATCTTTCTTACACAACCCAGGGCCATCTTCCCAGGATGGCACTTTGAACAGTTGGGTAGGCCCTTCTCCATCAACTAGCAATCAAGAAAATGCACCTCAGACATCACGCCTGAAATTTTGATGAAGGTAATTCCTCAACAGAGATCTCCTCCTTCTAGGTTATTCTGGTTGTGTCAAATTGACAAAGCTAACAAGCACAACTGACCACTTGTAAACTTGACACACACATACATCACTAGGAAACTGCAAAGTTTCCTTGTTACGATCTCATGATAATAAAATCATCACAGTATAAAACACTGCAAATTTAAAAGTCCAGCCCCTTTTAAAAAATCTAGTCCTTAAAAATCCAAGTTCTCTTTTAAAAGCCAGTCTCTTAACTGTGGACTCACATAAAATAAAAGTCAGTTGTATGCTTTCTTTTTCCAAGAAGGAAGAACCAGGGCACAGTTACAATCAGATCAAAGCAAATCCCAAATTTGACAGTGTAAATATCTCAGTTCCTGGCATCTGGAACTCATTTATAATCTTCTAAGCTCCAAGGCACTTGGATAACTCAACTTCCCTGGCTCTTCCATTTTTAGCACACCAACATTCTCCTAGGCTCAAGCCAGCTCCCCTTCATACATACTACTCTCTTTGGTGTCATCCCATGGTCTTTGCATCTCCAATATGCTGTGGTCACCACTGCAACAGAGGCTGCATCTTCATCAATGGCCTCCTATCCTATCTGCTAGGATTCCAATCCTGCCACATGGTGCTAGGCATTAGCTACTCTCCACCATCCTCCATGCCTACAACATTGATGGTGCCAAAACCAATACCCATGGGAGATACTTACACATTACCATCCTCCTGAGATGTAGTTGTGAACCCCTCCAGATGTTAACATCTGTGTGTTGACCCTGATGACATACATCCAAGAAGACTTCATTGCAATAATGGTCTCTTTGGAATCATAACTGATTCTTCAGTCCCAGCCAAACAGAATTGATTGTCCTGGTAAAACAAAAGTTTTCTTTCTATAGATTCTGTTTAATCTAAAACAGAACACTAACAGCCCTTACAAAATATTTGATTCCCTCTGAAGTTTCATGAACCAGGGCTCCATCATGTTGCATTTCTCTCAACATTTTTTCCAGGTTCTCACAACTGTTCATTAAGCTTTGAGCACTTCCATCCAAAAGTTTCAAATGCTTACTCATACACCCTGTACCCCCAAACCAACAATACAACACTTCCAGTACCAATTTCTGGCTTAGGTAGATTTCTATTGGTATGAGAAAATGCTGACCAAAAGCACTTCATGGAGGAAAGGGTTTATTTCATCTCACAGGTTGTATAGTTCATCACTGATGGAGGTCAAGGTGGGAACACCAGGTAGGAAGCTGGAGACAGAAACTGAAGCAGAAACCATGAAAAAACATTTTACTGCTTATATGTTATTCATGGCTTGGTGTCTACATTTTTATACAACCCAATGCCACCTGCTTAGGGATGACACTGTCCACAGCTGTGCCCTCTTCCATCAATTAGCAACCAATGAAATGGTTCAGAGGTGTGTCACAGTCCAATCTTGCAGAAGTAACATCTCAGTTGAGGGTCCTTCTTCCCAGGTGACTCTAGCTTCATCACACATGATGAATAGAAGAAAGTCACAGATTCTATGGCTCAGTTTGTATAATATCCAGCCTGGTCAGATCTGTGGTGACAATAAGTAGATCAGTGAATAAACTGGAATTGGAGAAGGGAGAGTAGAATGTGCAGGGCTTCTTTTAGTAGAAGAAGTTGACTTCTTAACAGACAAGCAGACAAACAACTCAGTGTTAATTTAAATTGTTGAATTGTATGATCTGTGTAGCATATCTCAATAAGGGCACTTCTTGAACGGCAGCAGTGTTAAAATACTCCACTGAACCATTGTCTGCTCTTGGATGGACTGTTTTACTTTGCTACCGATAACCTTCAGCATGTTTCTCCTCGAGACACTTTATGCTGCTCCACAGGACTTACCATTTACTCTCATACCCATTTAAGTGCTCTTGAATATTCATGAGATGTAAAAAACCATGCTACATAGTGGGTTAAGAGAGGTGCAGTAATGTCTTAAAATTAAAGCCATCACGATTTACATTGCACTTACTAGTTACTGGGCAAAGGTACTTGTGGAAATTCATAATCACACATTTTGGAGCTTCCTTTATTTTTTCCTTTAATTCCACCAGTTCACACCAACAACTATTTAGCTTACGCATTTCCACAGGCAACATAGCCTACTGCTAAGGGTTCTGTAAAAAAAAAAATGTTTCCTCATAAGTTTGAAAATGCTCTAAACATAGCCCCGATGATATAATTTTTAAGTGGGGTTGGGGTGGGAGAAATTTGTGGTTACAAGTCTATGAGTACTTATAAAAATTGTATTTTTAATTTGGTGTTGGTCATGTTGGAAAGCAGGAAACAGGGAGGCTTTCCTTCAACTGCTTCTTGACAAATTTCCCCAGGGAATGAGCATCATCATTGCAATGACCCTCATGCATCATGCACCAACAAGTGTCACAGGGGGGCAATCACCCAACTCACAGTAACTGCCCTCTGGGGTGCTGTTCTCTCAAAGCTATCTGCTCCCTGGACTAAACAGTAATCAAAAAGTGACCCTGTAAATCTCAGGCTTCCTGCATCACTGTACGGAGCCTGATTCCCTCCCTACAGGGACTCCTGGGATTTGCCTTTCTCTCTTCTCTCTCTCTCTCTTTTTCTCTCTCTCTCCACCCAGGCTGTAAAACTGGAAAGATTCTGAACTAATTGAGTTGCATCTTTGTGGGTGCTGGGCTCTCCATGAGCTTTCTGATCACTGAGTCTGCTGCCTCAGGGGCAGAACTAAGGACAGCAGCATCTGATCCAATATGCCACATAAGACACAATTAACTTCCAATTTTGCAAATCTTTTTAAATTTAAAATTCCTTTCCAATGAGGTAAGTCATAAGAATGTCTGAATTTTGAGGGTTGGAACTAAATAGGGAAGAGGATGTCGTCATGGAGATGTAATCATCTTCACCTACCTATAGGTGAAGTCTGAGCCACAGCCATTGACGCTGAAGCTCCAGGGAGGTGCCTGTCTCACTGTCTCGTTATTATCATACTCCTGGAGTCTCTTTACAATCACCATAGAACTTTGTTAAGGAAAGAAAGAAAGAAAGAAAGAAAGAAAGAAAGAAAGAAAGAAAGAAAGAAAGAAAGAAAGAAAGAAAACAAGAAAGATTAAGGGTGTCATTTCTAGTTTGGGAGGAATATATAGTTGACAACTGAAGTACACAATCAACCTGATCATCCTGTTAGATAAGGGCTTGGAAAACGCCTTAGGTGAAAATACTATATTGGAGTTACTGACCTTTTAGGACACACACAGAGAGTAAAATTAGGGTTAAGGTCAGTGATTTATAGAGCAATCCATTCACAGACAGAACGAATGCTTATTATATCATGATACTTCAGTAATCTCCCTACCTGCCTCCTTGTGGAACGCAAACAAGTAAAAGACACTTTTCCCCGAGCCTGGTCATCTGAGAAGAGAGACATGCTGAAGGCCAAGGAGACTCACAACTTCCATGGTCTTCAGATACTTTAAGTTGACTGGATTCATTGTTGTTCTCATTTGAGCAACTGTCCAGTAGGACAGCATTTTCTTCAATTGTCAGCCATGAGCTTTAAACTAGAAACATCAGATATTTGTCTTCTGGAAGTGATTCATTTTGCAGATGATGGAGCCAACAAGAAAGACCACCTCTTGCATTAAAAGTTGGCTTTGTTGTTCTGATGGCTGTGTCTACAAACATTCTTTGACTTATTTCCAACTAGCTATGGCAGGTGAACTTTTTACCAAGATCAGAGTCTCCCAGTGTTCACTAACTCATTGCTATTCTTTGGTACAGGAACTCCCCGTACCAAAATGACTACACAGAGGGATGCTAGAAAAGGAATGTACCTTGCTTTCTTCTTCTTAACTTTTATGCAGGGCATTAGGTACTCATCTCATGTGATCTTTAGATGGGATTAAATTTTTGTTTTTAATTTGTAAAACCTAAATGTAGGAGTAGCCTAAGCAGCCCAGCATATCTCCCAGCCCTGGGATATGCCTTCTTCCAAACAGGGAGTTAGGAAGGCCATGCTTCTCCTGGCCACCTCGTTGGAAGTAGATTCTATGGCTATGATAGGAATAGAAGAGCATGCCAACAGTACATTCTAAAGAGCCAAGATAGAGAAAAGGAGGGTGATTTCATAGCTTCCTTCCCATCAAACACAAACCTATCTTTTTTTCTTCCCATGGTCTACAGTTTCTACAATCCTCCTGTGACCTGAGAATAAGAATAGGGCATTGGAAAAGAGGCTTCAAGGTTGACACAAATGAATCCAGTTGGCAGAAAGACAGGAAGTCAACAGCTCTGCATGTGGCAACACACAGCCCAGCAGAAAAAAAAGGCTGTGGGATCTACTGGAGAAGCAGTAAAAGACTATGTAAAAGACCTATAAATAATTGTGCTCTGGGCATGTGCTTTTGAGTCTCAAGTGTGCCTGTGTTATCTTGTCTTTTCTATCACTATCCATGAGTCTCTGAATCAATTCTGTGCCCTGGGACACGAGAATGTGCAAATCTTCAAGGGTGCCCCAGGAGATCTGTTCACATTTTTAAAGTTCTCTCTAATTATTGAATTTTTAACCTAAGTAACTTGATGTTTGCTTAGAATAAGATGCTCTTTCAGTTTCACTGAGGTTTTGAAGGTGAAAG
Source organism: Ondatra zibethicus (assembly GCA_004026605.1). Classification (NCBI taxonomy): domain Eukaryota; kingdom Metazoa; phylum Chordata; class Mammalia; order Rodentia; family Cricetidae; genus Ondatra; species Ondatra zibethicus. The sequence continues at coordinate 109,462 of PVIU01004961.1, read as the reverse complement.
CCAAGGCTGTAGCAGTTCTAACAAAGCCCGCACCACCTCCCATCTTCAATATTCCAGACCAGATAAGGAGATGAGCAATATTGAAAAGCAGACAAGGAGATTTATTCAATGTGGCAACACTTGGAAAGGGAACAAATGGAGAGAGCCTGTGACCTCAGTAGCCCACCTTTCCAGTGATGAGTTCCATTCGTACTGCCCAGAAGGATGGTAAACGGAGATAAAGAGGTGTGTATAAATCAGCATTCTTCTTTAAGGCTTGATTTCATTCATCATGGATGCATTAGCATTCCAGATCTGGTCTATTCTGCAAAGTGGTCTGCCATGTTATGAGATATATATGAAACTGAGTATTTAGCCAGCAGCTGATGTGTCTGTGGGCAAAGGCATTTCTTTCTGCTGTTATATTTAGGGGGGGAAGGAATATCTTCAAACTCACTGATGCAATTGGATTGAAAGACAGGTTCTTATAATTATATGATGGAGTTCTTTTCTACTTAGCCTACCTGATTTTTCTTCTGAAATACAAAGTTGCAGAACAGGGGGTAAAATCAGTCTTGCTCATTCAAGGAAGCTCCATCAAATAAGGACAAGTCATTTCAAAAAGCTATTTGAGATCTACAAGCATTCCATTGGGCAAAATCATGCAGGTATTTTACATTTCATTTCAAAATGCAATAAAAGAAAGCTCTCTATGTTTTTTGTTACATGTACAGGCAAGCAGCCAATCACTTGGTCACAATTACCCGTATACAATCATGTACTGGCTCATGGATCAGACTTGCCTAGAGAGGAATATAGGATGCATTCCAACGAGCCTTGGCTTCCAGAGAAGAGATGGGTTTTGCGAAGTTAGTGAGGCATTGTTTTGTTTAATTTCTTTTCACATCTGGCATATCAATTATCATGACATTTTCTTAAAGCATAATATTTAGTATAAGTAATATGCTAATGATTTCCTTTGATTCTATTCTGGGATCTAGCATGACTCTGGGAGAATTAGAAGGCTATGATATAATATAAATAGTCTTCAATTTAAAAATCAAGATAATCTCAAGTAGAGGTAAAGACTTGTCAGCCCAACATGACAGAGACCTGAGTCTTAATTGTCTCTGAGTAGACATTTCTCTACTTGACATTAAGTCATATAGGTAATTTGCCTTTCTGTTCTAGATTTACTGTATCTAAACCCCTATTTTCATATTCTATCTATCATCTATCTATCTATCTATCTATCTATCTATCTATCTATCATCTATCTATCTATCTATCTATCTATCTATCTATCTATCTATCTTTCATCTCTCTTTTTCTATCTATCTTTTTTTTCTTTAAGGGTTTGTTTCCAGATGAACCTTTGGAAAGCAACTCTCTGGGCTAAAAACAAAGTGTGCCCCAGGTAAGGAAAGCACTGCCTCATTGATAGCCCCAGGCAAGCCAGGTCAGAGTAATCAGGAGCACCATGGGATACAGGAAACTGGGGGCAGAAGCTACTAGGGAGGCTGCAAGAAGAGCAGGGATGGGTGTCCAGGGTTAGTGAGGCAGAGAACGAGCCCCGTCTTCTAGAAAAAGAGGAAATAATGTTGATGGAGAAAAGCCCCCTGAGGGAGTTCCTTTGTGAGTTAGATTGCAATTAGAGAACAAAAAAAGATTTTTTTTTTGTCTGTCATTTCTTTTTCTGCAGAGTGTGGTATAGGAATTGGAGAAAGAAGAGAGACTTGTCGAGTCTGATGTGGGACTCCCCTCTGTGTGCTGTGAATACCATTGGTTAGTAAAGAAACTTGAGCTTGTGATAGAATAGAATAGAGCTAGGTGGGGGGGGGGGGATGGAGGACAGACTAAACTGAATGCTGGAAGAAGAGAAGTGTGGAGTCAGGGAGAAGCCATGTAACCCTGCTGGAGACAGACTCTGGGCAGAATTTTACCAGGTAAGCCACAGCCATGTGGCAATATACAGATTAATAGAAATGGATTAAATTAACATGTAAGAGTTAACCAATAAGAAGCTAGAGCTAATGGGCCAAGCAGTGATTTAATTAATACAGTTTCTGTATGGTTATTTCATGAGTCTGGGTGGCCGGGAAACGAACAAGTAGCCTCCTACTACATGGGTCCAGTTATAAAGATGAGTTAAAAATCAGAACCAAAACTTGAAGAGAGACCTGAAGATACACTGTAATTTCCCTAGTGCCTAGTTTCTCGCCAGGCAGGAGAGTGGAAAGAGTCCATCTCCTTGGAAATTATTTTATAATCTGTCTTTCTTTAAATAATACAGATTCTTCTTTTTTCGTTATTGCTCAAGTGTCTCCCTTGTGGTACCAGGTCTTAAGAGTAGCGTTTCAGCTGTAAGATGCCTTGCTGCTCACAGGGCACTTACACATGCATTCTATCAATTATGGCCTGGAACGTAAGCCTATCCATATCCCCAGGGAGCTCTTTAGGACAACATAGCTTCACCTCAAGAGCCAGCGACCCAAGTTCAAGTGGAGAAATCAAGAGTAATTCTCTGAGCATGCTGTGAGAGAAAGGGAGAAAAAGGCTAAGACTTCAGTTCTTGAGAATGTTTCTGATGTTGCCAGGTGTGGTGTGAATTTAGCAGTAGATCATCACATCAGAGTTTTAGGGTGATTCCCTTTCCCAATGGTGCCTGTTACAATGGTTACTACACTAAAGATGTCCCCAGGTAGGCACTATTAGGAGAGGAATTTCAAGAGGTGAGTCCTAGTGGGAGGTCTTAGGACATGGCCTTCACTCTAGTTCCCGGACTACTGCAAAAGTTGACAATTACAAGTTGAAATTTGACTAAGGATTTCATGTAAGAAGAAAGAAAAACCGGAGGCGGTACTGGTAAGAGTGGGAACTAGTCTCCCAAAAGGGATTTCACACCATTCTGACAACCCACCGGATCACCATGAAGGAGAGACTAGATGAAACAATGTGAGTGGATGATGGGTTGGCGATGACCCCCACCACGTCTTAATCAGAATGCATTAGGCTTACATACCCCTTGCTCTCAGTTTAAATAGAAAACCTCGAGCCAGGATCCCAAAGATGGATACAGGTAGTGTCCTTTGCCCCGTGTTGCCCAACTGAACACATCTCCTTTTTCTACTTTTCACTATTTCCGTTATTTGACTTTTGTGTTTGGTTGGCCTATTGTGGACAGGGGGTAGAGGCTGGGCTTCTTAGAAACTTGGAGGGCCCAAGCTCTGAAGCTAACAACTTGGGTAACAGGACGCCAGTCCTTCAATCAATGGTTCTCTCCATCTTTTTCTCTTCCTCCCATCCCTGTTTCTTTCTCCTTCTCTCTTTCTCCTCCCACCCACTTTTCCTCTTCCTCTCTCTGTCTTTTTTTTCTCCTTTTTCATTGTTTTGATCATCTCCTACCATGACATGCCATTTGAACATGGGCTAGCACCTTCACAGTTGTGAGCTGAAGTACATCTCACTTCATTTCAATTTGGTTTGCCAGGTTTGTTATAATGATGCAAAACTGACTAACAGAGAGCAATGCTGTGGAATCCTTTCAAATTTCCTGATGAACGATATTAAATAGTCATATGTTTAAACCACAGTTAACATTTTGGTATTCTAGCAGTGACTAACACACTTAAGAAAAAAAAAGGAAAATGGGCAAATATTTAGAGTTCTTATGATCCATCAAGTTTATAGACTAAGAACTTTTGACAGTTTTGATTGAAATCCTAAATCTATCACTTAGAAGCTTCTTATTACAAGGCAAAGGACTTTAATCCTGTGTTTGTTTGCTCTTTGCTGATATTAGATCTCCTCTGGGGATTATTGACATGATTAACACAAAATCACACAAAGCAGTTACTCCATTTCCCAGTGCAAAGTGAATATTTGTAACTAGGGGGTGGTTATGTTAATCAAGAGGTTCATGAAAGAAAAACAGTTTTACAATTTTGATGTAAATTTGAAGCAAGCTTTAAATACCAACCAGGATGGACTCTGGTCAGATCCATTCTCTGGAATCTCAGCAGGTGGCCATAAGTCACATGTTGTAGGGGCTTTTTAAAGGTCAAAACCTACAATTCATCGCATTTCCCATTAAGTCCAATCAGGGGAAAGCATACATGCTGATTTTTTTCTTGCCTATGTACCACTCACCCACATGTGATCAATCATATCTATCATGAGATAGATCCTACATGCATCCAAAAATCATGTGGCCTTGTTATCCTTCAAGAACTACAACTCCCAACATTCCAGGAAGTTTTGTCTTTGAGCATGTGGGGCTTACAAATTAACTTTGGCTGTTACAGTTACTTCATGGAAGAAAGTAGATACTTGGCCCTGTTTATTTAATGATTTGATGGCCCAGAGTCCTTAAAGGTTAGTGGGTATCATGTTTACTTTAATACTTAATCAAGCACAGACAGCTGTGTCCCTCTCCAATGATTTCTGAATCCCATGGAGTTTGAGGTTGTATATTTGTACCAAATTTCCAGATGAGACCTATGTTACTAATCCAGGGTCTTTTGAACCCCTGTAATATATGAACCAGTGCTTCTTGTCCCTGGGTTTAGCATTTGTCTGTCTGTCTCCATTGTGTTTCTCCACTGCAGTCAAACTGAAAGCGCTCTTGGCTAATGTCAATGGAATACTTTCTCTAGTCCTAGTTGTGCTGTGGTTCCTGGCTTCCCACGGTGTGGGTAAAGTCATGCTTGCATTAAGATTCTCTGTGTTTGTTCCATAAAGATGTAGGTTAGAAAGATAACTTCAGGATAGAAAATGCAGCTATGCACTGCTTACACACTTACAGAGCAGCTAATGTTAGCCTGGGAGTGGAGAGATTCATTTATTAATTCACCTGGGAGTTGTAGCTGGATAAAGTGTAATTGTTTGTGCTTCTGAGAGAGCTTAGGGCAACTTTTCTTTTGGAAATTACACTCTGTGTTTCCATCTCTGCATTCCTTGTTGTAGAACTTGATTAAATAAAAGCTAATTTCCCTCTACAACTTCACCTTGCCTCGTAGCTGCATATAGAACTATTTTTAACCAGTTATATTTTTTCATTACTGTTCATCTTTTGAATAGATTCTTCTTCTCTCCCAGAAACATTTTAATGGCAGGAGAGAAAATTCTTACAACATAATGCTGTATTCAGGGACTGTACCTCCAATACCAAATACTTAGGAGAAGAGCACAGCTCATTGGTAGCTTTTTACATATTCTAAATTAAAATGTGGGTGTTGTTTCTATAGATAGGGAATACAAATATTTAGCTGATATAAATGAGTCAATGTTGGACTTTTATGATCTTTTACTTTTTGAATGAAAATTGGGAGAAACACATACGGAAGAACACAAACACCAGGTTTATTTCACGGAGCCAACATGTTGATAAAATAGTTCCCAATCTGTAGTTTTCCTGCTGAAAAAAGGAAGAGGAAATGGAACCAATGTTGGTTTTATAATTTCACCACTGTCCATCCTTGTTGAAAATGACGATTCCGTTTTTGCAGACAGAAAGCAATTTTTATTTCCTTTGCACGTGGCAGGTCCACATCTGTCAGCCATTTGTCTGGGAAGGAGAGGGTCTCTTCTACAGACATCTTGGGGCAGAAGCCCCTTGAGGTCTGCTCTGTTTAAGTGAATTACTTCCTGGGCTCTGTAGTTCAAAGGTTCTTCATCTCTGGGTCTCAGATAAACAGCGTGGATCATCTGGGGACTGGTAAGGAATACACCTTCACAGACTCAGTCAACCACTTGGGAGGGCTGACCTGAAAACGGATTTAATAGGCTGCCCAGGTGTCTGATCCGTGCTTAGGTTTGGGAAATGGTATCCCCTTTGATGCATTGCTGGTGGCCGCTTCACAGTGAGCTGCCAAAACTTCAGTGAAGGGGTTGGAGGTGCATTTCATAGGGTAGCGCCATCCCACCTGGTTTGTTTGCTTTGGTGTAGCAACCATCTCCGCTCTAACAGCCTATCCAATTAGACTGTAACCGTTGGTCTTGAAATGGCAGCTGCTGTAACTTGTTTGTCTTCATTACTAACACGTTCCTGGGGATCTAGAGCACCTCCCTGCCAGAGCTGAAGCCACTGTCCAGAACATCCTCTAGCCTAGATGGCCAAACGTTAGATATAGTGACAACAATGAGGTGGATGCATTTACACAGTGCCTCTGCCCATTATTCCCAATTCCTTTTTATGCTAAGATTTAGGGTGGTTCTCTCCCCCACTCACGCTCCCAGTTAAGTCTGGGAGCTGTTTTCTTTACAGTCTCCAAATGTGCTTATTAGGATGCATTTCTGTGTTCAAACCTTGATCCACAGCCTAGAAGCCCCTTTTTAACAAGCTCACCGGGTGAGCATGCTGTTTCATACAGACAGGGTGACTTGTGTGTTGCTTCCTCATTTTTCTCTGCACTCTGCCCAGATCCTCAGATATAGCAAGGCTCACTATGAATTCTGCTGAACAAATGTTTAAGTTCCGACTCCACAAAACCACGGATGGATGAACGAATGAGAGAAGGGAGAGATGAGTGGGTTTCAAGAACATCTTGCTTTTTAGCTAATACAGAGGCTTTCAAATTATTGGAACTGTTATTTCAGTTGAAGTCCAGTCTTCGTTAACGTTATCTCCTTTTCAAGGCAAAGGAGACTGTAGGAGTGGATATTAATTTCAGGTGTATGGATTACCCACAAAAATATTAACTTAAGGCTAGTTTTCCTCCTCTCCTATTCCCAATGTGTTATATCTATTCCCAAGATATTAGCTACATGAGAAAGAAGGGAGAAGATGTAACTCGGGGTATTCAAATCAATGCTACTCAAAATACTATGTAATTAGAATGAGAATCCTCTAGAAAAATAAATGGATTTCAAAAGAACATACTAATGATTATTTAGAAATTATCATAATAGCTTTATGATATCTCTCTCTCTCCCTCTCCCCCTGTCTTCCTTTGTTCCCAAAGGAAAGAATTCAGTTTAAGAACACCTTTTAAGCAGAACATTGCTTATTCATATATTTAGCAAAGCAAAACATAAATTCCAAAGACACATTTGGAGTGAACTGACCAGAAGCTCTGAGCTGTGGCTACTGAGCTGTGGATTTTCGTGTTTGGTTTAATGAATAATTATGTTCTGAGTAACATTTTCATGGGACTAGGTGTACTTTTTACCCTCCAAATTATGGTGGACTGCACTTCTCTTTTAGAATACTTCTTCCTGTGGTTCTCTAGGACAACCCACAAGAAGGGTGAATAGCAGCAAAATGATATCGGGTCTTTTGAGGCTGCAGATTCCTCCTGTTAGTGCACATGTGTGGCAACTGAGGCAGGATGTGTACTCTGGTGGATACAAGAACAATATGTCATCAGCCTCGAAGGGCTATTTGCCAGGGGGCACATCTACCAAAATCTGCCATCATGGTGGGGAGCTTGGTGGCAGGTAGGCAGGTATGACACTGGAGCTGGAGCTGAGAGCTTAGATCTGATCTGCAAGTTGCAGGCAGGGCCTGGGTTAAGTGTTGGAGACAGGGTTTTGAAACCCCAAACAAAGCCCACCCCAGCAACACCCCTCTTCCAACAAGACCACACCTACTCCTACAAGGCCACACCTTCTAATCTTTCCCAAGTGGGAGAATTGGGCTACCATTTCCAATTTGATACCCTGACTTGAGTATGTGGTGCTAAGTCTCTGTCTACTGGTGGAGATGAATGGAACCCAAAGAGATAACACATCGGATTCAGTAATGGATAGATGTGAGTCCTTAGGGTCTAGTTTCCCAAGCCTACAAGCACCTTCTTAGAATACAATGAGGCAGAATTATGCATAGTGCCATGGTGCAGAAGGATCGATACAAAAGAAGGGTTTTCATTTTCCTATACTCAACATAGAGTATCACACATGCACGTTTTCAAATTTTAACAAAGTAACACATACAGGAAGTTTAAACTAGAGAGTGCTGACAGGCTCCTATGAAAGTCAGCTGTCTTCTGCCTTATTCTTCCACAGCTTACTCCCTATAATCACTCTCTTCAATTATAACTGCTGTTTTGTTTCTTGGCATCTTTTATAGTTCAGCAAATATTATTAATTTGATGCTTCATTTTCTTTATTAATTGTAAAATATTCTCTTTGTTTCTCATTTTGCTAGTTACTACCAACAACTACTTTAGGATCCTGACCCTACCACCCACTACCTAGCGATTTTACGACAGTTCAGTGTTACCAACCATTCTGTGAACATGTATTATTTTCTTTGCAAGCATTTTTCATCTAAGAATTAAAAATTGTCTTGGGTGTGTGTATCTGTGGTGAATGTGTGTGTATAGAATGTGTGTGTGTAGCCATCCTTGTTGGTGCCTGCAGAGACCATAAGAAGGCATCAGATTCCCTGAACCTGGTGTTTTATGTTTTTATGAACCACCTGATGTGGATTCTAAGCATATAACTCTTGTCCTCTACAAGAGTGACATACATTCTTAACCAAGGAACCATATTTCCAGCCCAAATGTTCTCATTCCCCTATGTACCTGAAGCAGTTTTATGTCTCCAACTTTTCTAGAGCTCTCCAATACTTGAGAAATCCCTTTCTTCCCAAACCTCTGAAAAACTTGTCTCTTCATGTCTGTGAAAACCTCTCTCTGTCTCTGCACCTCAGGCAGGTCGGGTTCATTCTGTCTCTTCTGGTCTCTCTCACTCCATATTGTGAACTCAGGTTCTCTTGGACTCATTCCTGTGTTTATCTATTTCCAAGATCATCTGGCATTTTCTTACCTGGCCCAACTCCTTAACTTTCTCTCTCTTTTTCTAAAGATTTGCTATTCCTAGTATCATCTGGTAGCCAGAATTGTTGGCATTACCTGGGAGTGTGTAAGAATTGAAGAATGCCAACTCCACCTGCAACCCTCTGAATGATAATCTGTAGTAAAACAGGATACTTGGGTGACTTTTTACACTTGAAAAATTAAATAACAGGATTCAAAGCTATTTGAGAACAATAAAAGGATCTAGCTTAGAAATCATTTTCCCTCTGAATCTTGAAGACACTGCCATTATCCAGAATCCTAGGTAGATGATGAAAAAATCTAACACCATTATCAATCTAAGACCTATGATGTGAGCTATGTCTCTGTGCCTTACAACTACCTGTGCCCAATCTTAATTAACTTTATTGTTAGGATAGCTAGTTTTCTAATACTGTAACAAAACACCTGAAACTTAACTAGAAGGAGGAAAGGGTCCATTGACTCATGGTTTTGGAAGTCTCAGTCCATGGTTTCTTGACGCTTTTGCTTTTGGACTGATGGTGAGATGGTATATCATAGTAGGAACATGGCTCATGGGAAGCTGGTCACCTATGCCAGTCAAAAAGGAGAAGAGAGAGAAGGTAGGGAATTTCACCAAGTCTTCTTCAAAGTAAGACCTCAATGACTTAAGCTCCTCCCACTACACTAACTACCCCACAGCTTCTCAGTGGTACCAAGGTGAGAGTGACAATCAAACTCACAGGCTCTTGAATCACCATGGAGGCAAACTCTGAACACATATGTAAGGGATTGTCTAGATTAGATTAATTAAGGTGGAAAGCCTCACCCTAAATGTGGGCCAAATTATTCCCTAGACTGAGATTCTGAATTACACACAATGAAGACAACTAGCTCAGAACCAGTGTTCCTTGCTTTCTGCTTCCTGGTTGTGATGTAATTATGATCAGCTATCCCTCTCTTCTGCTGCTTGCCCCACCATAATACAGTGTACTCTGGAACTTTGAATCAATGTAAACCCTTTCTTCCTCACACTGCTTCTGTAAGAGGTTTTGTTGAAACAATGAGACTCGTAATTAATATGTTGATGATCAAGCCATTACTTAACCCATGAGGCTTTGGAGAGCATACTCTCCCACGTGGCGATAACAGCAATATTTTCTTCCTATTTCTCTTTTGCATTATTTTACATCATCGGAGATTTTCTTGACTTTTATCTTCAAAGTCTAAAATTATTATTAATTTTCTTTAGTTATATTTGATTTGCAACCTCCTTTCCTTGTTTATTTTATTTTACAGTTCTGCCTTCTTTTTCTTTATTTCTACTTGGACATGCTATCTGTTGGGAGCACAGCATAAAGGTCCTTGCACGCACAGATCCAGAGAAATCAGGAATGTTAAGCACACAGGTTGTTGTTCCAAAGGGAAAGATGTAAAACCTATTCTTCATTCTAGAATGCTTAGAATTGGGAGTAATTAATAGTTTGGTCTGTGTAATCTGTTGGGCCATGCCATATCAAGCTATTACAATTAGGACTAGAGATGGTGAGTAATTTATAGCTAGAAGCTTTATAGCTAGAGGCATCCCCAAGCTCCCACAACCAGAATCAGAGATGCCTAATATTCTCTAAATACATTATCTGTATACCCACAGATTCAACCCAAGCTCCCACAACCAAGACCAGAGGTGGCTAATAGCCCAAATGACTCTATGTTCTTCATCTTACTAAGATCAGGCCAGATACTTTCCCAGGCCCTTAAACTATTACAGGTAGCCTATCCCTAGAACCCATCTTCTTGGAAGAAATGACATGTGCCCTGAGTTGAATTTCTATGTAATTAGTCTTTCTTATGCACCAGGAATTGTATTACACCAGGAAACTTTTTTTCCGAATTATTCTGGGTTTAAATTTATTGGGAATAAAGTACCTGAGATCAGATTCAGTCTTGATCCCCATCAACAAAGTCAATCTGGACCTATTTTCAACCTCACCTCTTGGCAGCTTGTTTTCCTGACCTGACCACCTGCAGGGCTCCCCTCTGGTATCTTCCTATTCTCAGGAAAAGTTAATCATAGTATTTTAGGGTGTGTTCTTGAATGCATCTCTATTATTATTTTTTCTAAAGCTATTTTATTTATATATTTTTAAACTTCCAATCAGTGTCTTTCTTCAAATGTCTAGAGTCTGGTAATCCACACTTTTCATATTAAAATCTGTTTTTATTAATAAGAAAGCCACAAAGACCGGCTGGAATGCCTGTGTGGAAGCATGCAAACTCTTGAGTTCCTGACAGCACTGAAAGACAATGAAGTAATGAGTTGTTCTTTTTATTGAGGGGGGCTGTCATATCAGTATATAGAAGAAGAGCTTTGCCCAGGGCTATTCTGCTGAGTGTTCTAAATCCTCATATGAGAAATATGGATTAGGTAGAAAGATATATGCCTGACAGAATTCTGGAACCAAAATAAAGAAAGGTCCTAAGGTCATTTCTGTGGGTATTTTTCAATTAATCTCAATCTTTGGGGTTTCAAATGTCATTCCTAATATTTTCTGTATTGCTGCACATAACAGGCCATTCTATTCTATTTATCCGGAAAAGAATCATCCCTGCTTCAGAGTGGGATGGGGCATCAGGAGAGTGTTCAGCCCTTGGGAAGATGACTGATGGGTTCCTCAACACTGAGACTTTAAACTCCTGAGTTTGTGGTTGGCCTAGCCCATCATCTCTGTGGATGTGACATCTGATATGTCCTGTGGCTGGGAAGGGCTCAGGATAGGCTGCAGAAATGATCCTTCTTCTTGCCTTTCCCCTGTTGTGGGTGCAGAACTGGTGTGAGTCCCTTTGCTCTGGACTGGCCTCAGCTGGTCAGTTAATATGCACTGTTTTCAAAACCAGCCAGCTGTGACTTTCTCTACCATAAAAGTTACTCTTTTCAAATCCTCTGGGAGTCATTTAGTAGGGTTTGGAGAGAACAGGAAGATAAATGCATATAGCCAGCTTGCTGCATATAAACCTTATAGTCAGCCGCAATAGGGTCTTTATTAGCACCTACTATTCATTCATACATTTAGAAATGAAGTTACTGAATCATTCTGACTAAACACGGGAAAACTCACTGATACAGAAGTACAGCTTTTTGTTTGTTTTAAAATGGGAAGACTCAAGTACAGAGAAAATTAAAGGGAATAGTGATACCATTTTATAATCTGCAAACTACTAGTGTATGTAATTTTATAGGAAAAGCAGAATCTCTCTGCTGTTGAGGAAAGGAATGGGTCAGAAGCAGTCTTCATTTTGTCTCCAAGCCTGCAAAATCTTCTAAACCTTATGATCCTAGCCAGACAAATTAAAACCTGTTGAGAACAGATTGTCTTGAAAGCAACAATATAGAAAGGGGACGTAACTATATCAACACTGTTGTCATAACAAAAATAGTAGTTATTCTCAAGTAAGGTTGTTAGGTTTAACAAATAAGAATGTACATGCCCAGTTTAATTGGAAATTCTGATAACCAATAATATCTTTACATGGATACTACATCAACAATCTCATTAGTTACCTTAAAGAGAGCTTTTCTCTGGCAAATTGATTATAGATCCCCTCCACTGATCAGTATCCAGTTGATACTGTCTCTCTTTTTCACACACATTAGCAACTTTTTCCTAGACGAAGGGACCCAAACAATTTACCAGGTCTCAGTCAGCCCCTTATGAGAAATGGGAATCGACTAAAAGTCTCTCTGTGTGGTAAAAACCTACTCCCCACTAACCCACTGTGCTTCCCATATGGGAATCTAAAGGATTTTAGAAGTTTAGAGAGGGCATATGTCCTGGGTATACTCTGGACCCATTCAATCAAGGCATTGCCCAGGAAACCCTCCACCCACCAAGAAATTCCTCCAGGGCACATAGCATTTTCAGGAGCTTTTAAATTCTTTAGATAGTAACCATCAGCTAAGAAATGGCTAACGTAGTAAAGGAAACTTTTCATACAAAGGACAAAGATCAAAATAAAAAATATTAAAAAGGGAAATTGAAAGAGAGAGAGGCAATGAAAGGATCAGAGGAATCTTAAGGAATGTACTGTCTTCATGGGCATGAGACTCCATTTATTGATCCTTAAAATATGAAGGTGGTGAAGTAGAAAAAAGGCTTCTGAGACCACTAATGCTTGGAAATTAAACATAGGAGAACAGATAGAAAGAATTCATATCATTCTTAGAGATTAAATCTAAAAAGATATCCCAAAGAGTACAAAATAAAGTTATGAAAAATATGAGAAATTATGAGAAAAATCTTCTGTGAAGTAGCAGAAAAGAGAACAAATTGAAGAAATAGTAAAATTAGTGAATAAATAAAAAGTTAAATTTCCAGAACTAAAGAAGGCAAACTTCTTGATGAAATTGATACAACAAATACCTGAGATAGATACAAAAAAAACCCATAAAAAAACAAAAAACAAAACAAAAGACCCAGGTTATGAGAGTTTTAATTCTCAACTTGAGACAATGTAAAATCACCTGGGGAAAGAGTCTCCAGAGGGATTGTTTAAATAGATTAACCTATGATCATGTCTGGAGGGAGAATATTTTTGACATTGTTTGCATAAAAGAATTAAGAGCTGTTTCCGAATGCCTTAGCTGATGTCTATTTCTTTCTCAAAAAGGCCGCACCAATATTGACAGGCTTTAGACTAATTGGGCTACCACACTCACAGACTAAAATCATGTCCTGAGCTGCAATCAATGCATTCTGTTGTTGTGGGATATTTGTACACTGTGTGAAGATATATCACTGTGTTTGTTTAATAAAATGCTAAATGGCCAATAGCTAGGTAGGAAGAATAGGTGGAGGTGGGATTTCTAGGGAGAGAAAGGAAGAAGAGGAGGAATCTAGGTGCAAGGGACTCTAGGAGACATGACATAATTCAGCAACAAAATCAACTTCTTCCCTTTCAGTTGCCACATATGCCCAGTTATTAGTTCCTTTAATGTATTTCAAATGGCATTTTTAGGGTTCTTGTCTAACTCTGGTGGTCTGGGCTTCTTTGAAGACAGCTTATCCTCACTACTTTTTTTTTCTTTTTTGACCTATGCATTATTGACTATGATATCTATGTGGGCTATTTTATGTATTTACACAATGGAGTACTACACAAGAGAAAAAAATGTCATCTTGATTTGTGGGCAAATGGATGGATCTAGAAAACATCATATTTGAGTGAGGTAACCCAGACCCAGAAAGACAAATATCATATGTACTAATTTATAAGTGGCTTTTAGAAATAAAGCAAAGAAAAACCAGCTTACAATTCACAATCCCAGAGAACCTAGAGAACAAAGAGGCCCCTAAGAGAGACACACATGGATCTAATCTACATGAGATGTAGAAAAGGGCAAGATCTCCTGAGTAAATTGGGAGCAAGGAGATCATGGGAGAGCAAAGAGGGGAAGGGAGGAGAAAGGGAGAGGAGCAGAATATATATATATATATATATATACATATATATACATATATTTCAATAAAAACAATTAAAAAAAAACACAAAAACCTCAGGATAGCTAAACAATCCTGATTAACAAAATAACTGTTGAAGGGAGGTATCACTATTCATGGTCTCAAACTGTACTTCAGGGGTTGTATATTTTTTAAAGATTTATTTTTATTTTGGGATTGGAGAGATGGCTCAGTGGTTAAGAGCACTTGCAACTCTTGCAAAGACCATGTGTTTGTGTAGTTCTTAGTACTCACATGGTGGCTCACAAGCATCTGAAACTTCAGTTCTCGAGTCTGACACTTTCTTTTGACCTCTGAGGGCACCGGGCACACACGTGGTACATACTCATACATATAAGATAAATAAAAATTTGAGATATCTCAAAAGGACTCGTTTTTATTCCTGTGCCTGCTTGCCCATATGCTGCATGTGTGCAGGTACTCCTGGAAGCTAGAAAGGGGCTTTACACCCCATGGATCAGGAGTTATAAGAATTCCCTGCTTTGGGTGCTTGAAGCTAGACTCAACATCTTTTGGAGGAGCGGCAAGCTTTCTTAATGGTTGAGAATCTCTCCAGCCACTGTGAAAGATAATCTCTACTGTTTAAAAGTAGGTAACACTAGTTTGGGACCCTGCAGTGTATAAAAGTAGAGGAAACCAGCTGAGTACGAAGCATATATACATAAATTCTCTCTCTGTACTTGCCTACGGGCGTGAATAGCTGCTTCAAGCTCTTGCCTCTTTGACTTCCCTGAGTGACAGACTGTATGGAGCCTGAAGTTGTGGGCTAAAATCAGCCCCTTTCTCCCTTAAGTATCTTCTTGTCAGGGTATTTTATCACAGTGATGGAGACAAAGGTAGGACACATGTCCAAGTATGAGTGTCAAAGCCTTTACATAAAGGGCTCTGGTAGTTTCTAGATAGAAAGAAACAAAAAGTCACGGGCAGGGGATAAGAAGTTATACTTCCAAACACCAACCTTAGAAGAAATATAAAGATACGGCAATGCTTTCACACTGTTAAAGAAATGGTGTTCACAACCTAGAATTGTCCTATTTATTTATGTAATGTGTGATATATGCATACACATGCACATGTGTGCAAGCACGCTTTCCTGTGTGTGCATGTATAGAGGTTAGAGGTCAACATTAGGTGCCTTGTTCCACAGCTCTGCACCTTGTCTTCCCTGAGACAGGGTCCCACTGAACCTGCATCTGGATAGCAAGCTTCGTGGATATATGTCTTTGCCCACTCTTGAAGCACTGGGGTACTAGAGGCAGGAGAGTACACTCTTATGTGGGTGTTGGGGTTAGGAACTCAAATCCTGATTCTTGCAAAACAAGCACTTTGCTGACTGAGCCATCTCCTCAGCCTTCAACCTAGAATTTTCTACAGCTAACCTATGAAGTAAATATGAGGCCAACATACATCTGTAACTACTCGGTAATCTACCTGCTGGGCATGCTTTGCAAGGAGTTACTGAAAAGATGTATTCAAGAAAATGAAATAGCAAATCAAAAGCATCATGAAATTATATCCAAGAACCAGGGTAGTAGATGAAGAGAACTCCCCCCTGATGCTGCACAATCTGGAGACACAGCTGCAAAGCGAGCCTGACAAATACCACTCCCAACCCAGGAAGAGGAAGGTTTCCCAGACGAATATCCCCAAAAAGCAGAATTTAGGATTTTGAGAAGGGGCTTATACTGCAAAGTGTTTAGATATAAATAAGTGTTAGGTCCCAAGGGAACCAAGGGAGGAGTTGGGGGAGAGGGTATGTTTTTCAACATAAGGGAGAATAAACAAAAATGCTCCTACCCAGATGTCATTTCCTACATTGAGGATGCAGAGGCAGGAGGATAAAAAAGTTGTAGACTGACTGAGCTAAAAAGACCCTGCAAGCAGGCAAGGTTCAGAAAAGAAAATGTAAATGTAACTTTTTTCCAAAATGAAAATTAAATTTAACATCTCATGGCTCAAAAGTACATAAAACTTAACAACTGTTTTAAAATGTGCTTTAAACGATTTTTTTACTGTAGTCTTATGTGTATGAATTTTTATTTTTGCCTACATATATGTGCCCCTGAAGAGGATGCTAAATCCCTTGGAACTGGAGTCCCAATGGTTGTGAGCTGCTAGGTAGGTGCTGGGAATTGAATGTAGTCCTCTGTAAGAGCCTCAAGATCTCCTAACATCCTCATTGTCTGAGCAATCTCTGAAACCCCACCAATTGTATTTGTAACTGAAAACACTAGAATGTTGTAGCAGAAGTTGTAAGAATATGGAATTTCAGAGTACATAAGAGTATTTGTGTCTTTGCTGGAACATATGTGTTTAGGGATCAGCAAGAAAACACAGTTGCCTTGCTGAAAAGTACAAAGACAATAGAATCTCTCTATATTTTTTAAATGTTTAAAAGAAGAATGGTTAAGTTTATTTTGGATATATTGAAACTGATAGTAAAAAAGTATGTCCAAATTCTAAAAATAAATAGTATTTATGGGGAGGTATGGGCTATTGAGTCCCTTTGTGACTAAAACTCTATTGATAACAATTTGATATTTCATCTGTGTGCATGAAAAATTTTATAAGCACACACACACAAATCTGATAAACTGTGTGCACAAATATTCACATATGCTTTAATTTGATTTTCTCATGCCCAGAATACTATTGATGTGTGCCCAATTTCTTCCTAACCCTAATTATTTCCATAAACTTCTGCAACACCAATAGCCCCACTGTCTTGTTTTCTGTTTGTTACATGCCTTTGTTTAGTTTAGCCAGTTAGAATTTCCATCCAACAAGATACAAATCCCACTTCCCAACTTTCTCTTGGCACACACAGCAAGGCAACACGGCTAAAAACCTCCACTGTGCATCAACCCAGTGCATCTTTGTGATCCTACTGTTCTTACTTTTTACAAACAACTATCTGAGGCTCAACAGGCTTTAAAAGAGCCAGAAAGGTATACATGCAATAAAATCAATGTTTTGATGTCTCCAATCACCTCAAAAGGGTCTATATGGGTGCAATAGTGTAACACTATTCATGTGTAAATCCAATCTAGCCAGATCAAGATGCTAGGGTAGCATAAATCAGAAGAAAATTGTCCTCAGACGTGTTCTGTCTTTCAATAGGCAGCCTCATCCTTTGTGAATTGGGCTGCTGGATCAAACTTAATTTAAAACAATACTCATAATGAAAGTCAAGTTACTGGAATAGCAGTGAGTATGAATGGGTATGATTGGCATCTATAAAATAATCAAGAGGTGAGTTATATCCAAAGGGGTTTATGTACAAATCACTGAGGTTTTAGAAGTGTGAGGAATCAGTTGTTGCTTGTGTAATCTAAGTTAGAAGAATTTTAAAGAAATGTCATGTTACACAGCAGATAATGCACTTTGTGGCACATGTTAGGCTAAGAAGTAAAGTATTATATAACTTCTAAATATGCTTAAATAAATCCATAGATGACTGATCTATAATGAGTTATTAGTGAAAATCAAAGGTTGATGCTAAAAGTACACTTTAGTAACAAGGATAAAAGTAACAGTATTTATTGAGTGCAGTTTACTATTTCTAAAAAGGAAGAAGGGGGAGGGAGGAGGGGTGGGGGGTAGTGGGAGGGGACCGGGAGAAGGGGAAGAAAGGAAAAAAAATTTTATTTCTTTAATTATGTTCTTGAATGGAAAAAATAAAACAAAACAATGTATGGAAAAAAATGGTGTTTAATTCTAGAATAATACACAATCTAATCACAATCTAATGACTCTATACTTGATATCTGAGAAAAATGAGTCTGTTATAACTATGGGTGTTGGATTTTAAACAATCCCAAAATGTAAATACTAAAGCAGCTTTGACTTCCTGCATTGGCTGGCTAAGAGGCAAATGATGGATCCAGTTCAGCACTGTGAGTACTTAAGTCTCAATGGGCTTATCAAGGAGAAAGCTGTTAAAAAGAGATGAAGATGTCAACCAGAGCAGACACAGCCTCAAGAGAATATGCCAAGGCCGCACGCCAGGCTGTCTGTGACAGCCCCAAGTAGATAATACTTTAAGCTCAAGTTCTATTTTGGGGAGGGGGAGATAAGTAGTACATACTGACTTTAAACTATGATCCTCCTGCCTCTGCACCTCTAAGCATTATCACTAAAGGAGAGTGCCACAACACAGCCTAGCATGGTACTTTTGTTCTTAAAGAGTCCAGATTTGAAGAGAAAACTGAAGGTCATCCAGAGCATGAAAGATGCAGAACGGGAATATTTGGGAATGAGGTTTTATTGTACATCAGTGGTATATTTAAACAAGTACTATTTAAAGGAAAATATTTCAAAATATGACAACCTAGACTCTGAGTTGATCAAACCTTCTGATACTAATTCCACCTCAGAATACCTTGGTGCCCCCATCTCCTGTGTGAGGCTTCCTTCATTTGGAAAGCAGGCTGTATATACAGTTACAGTGGCTTTTTACTTCTAATTGTCTTTTATCATTAACTGTTTCTCAGCTATGCAATCAGTTCAAGCTGTTTACAGAAATATAGCTGTGGCCGGTTAATGTATTTTTTTGGTTACATCACTAAATTGTAATAAAACACAACTGTCAAAATATAGTCAAAATTGTATGAAAAGTTACATTCAGGAAAGTGTCCAGGCTGTGTTTCTTCTCCTTTATCTCCGTCCTAGGTTCACATTAAGTTTTTAAATTGACTTAGAAAGAAGAAGCATTATGATGATACTGAATTACATTACCTTAAAAAACTGATTTGTCTTTCTAATAATTTGGATACAGAATATAGGACACTTTCAGTCTTTTTGCATTGAGTTTTTTCTTACATGATCTTAGAAAGACTGTGTTTTGAGGAGTTATATTTCATATACATTATCAATTTTTTCATAATTTGTCTTTATGATTTTAATATCCATGAAGTATGCAGCACTGTTTTTTTTTCTCATTTCTGATGTTAGTAACTTGTATTGTCTCTCTTTTGTTTCTAGTATGGATAAAAATTTGCCTTCTAACTTTATCTTTTTGAAGAACCAGCTTTAGTTTGCATAGATTTTTTTCTATTGCTTTCCTGTTTATACTTTCATTAATTTCTTTTCTAATACTGTTGTGTAATATGTTGTATACCTTTGGAATACGTTTGTTTTTTGTTTTTATTTTCTGAAGTTATAAACTTAAAACATCAAATTAACATCCCCATTTTTACATTTATACATTTAATCCTCTAAGTTTCCCTGAAGGTACTGCTTTTGTATTTTGATTTTCATTTAGTTCATAATGTTTGTTTTTTTTTTCCTTATGAAATTTCTAGATTAGCCACTCCATTGCTTAGCTGGGTATTGTTTAATCTCTGTGCAGCTTGGTTTTGTTTCACCATCATTTTGGTATTGATTTCTAATGTAACTGGTAGTCTGAAGCCAAGCACTTTGTGGTTTCTATTCTTTTATATTGTTTAGGTGTGTTTTGCATCCCATAACGTGACCAATCTGGAAGAACATTCCATGTGATCCGAAGAAAAATGTGTGCTCAGTTGTTGGTAGACGACATCCCTTGTAGATGTCAGTGGTATTCAGTCAGCTGCTTGTACTTTGCATTTCATGTCCTTACTGGTTCCTCCCCTGCTACATCTGCTCATCTGTGACAGAGGACTGTGATGTCCTCCAGTTCCAATGGCACATTCATCTCATTTTCTTGGAGTTTTGTCACATTGTTGAGTCATACATTTGGGTGTTCTGAAGTTAGTTACATACACATTGATGATCCATTCTGTCTTCTTAGAGTAGTGACTCTTTCCTTAATGTCTTTAATACCCACGATGTTAATTTTTATCATGTTCCTTTGAACCTTTATCATTGTTCTTGATCTGAAGATTTGCTCTCTGAAAATAAAATTGCTCATCTTTTCTTTTAATTACCATTAGGTTGACACCTCTTTTCCTATCCCTATAATGCATATATGTCTTTATATTTATAATGAGTTTTTGGTAGACAACACACAGTTGGGATGTGTCTTTTTTTAAATTATGTATCCATGTATTGGGTGAACTCAGATGCAACAGGCCACCCGACTTGGTGTTGGAACTGAACAAGGGTTCTCTGGAAGAACATCAAGTGTTATTAATAAACAAATTGTCCTTCAAAACTCCATCTACTTTTTTTTTTTAAAAAAAAAGTCATTCTATAGTTTGCCATATATTTATAATAAGTCCAAGAATACTTTCAGATAATAGTCCAGCCCATCATAGATACTATCTTATAATAATATTATGATCATAATTTTTCTATTTTTCTTTTCTTGTGTCATTTCTATTGCTCATTTACATAATATAATCATAAACAAGCATGTATGTGTATATGTATGAATGTATATCTGTACACATGTGAACACACATCCATTTATAATCAAATGTGTTGCTGATACTACTATTTTAAACAGAAAGTTACTTTCTAGCTCAGTTATGAACACAGAGATATTTGGAGCTGGTGAAATGGCTCAGTGTTTAAAAACACTTGAGTCTTATAGAGAATTCAAGTTGAGTTCCAAGCACCCACATAGCAGTTCACTACCATCTATAACTCCAGTTCCAGAGGAGCCAACACCCACTTCTGGCTTCTGAAGGTACCAAACACACAGATGGTGCACATGCATGCATGTAGGCAAAGAATTATCCACATAAAATTAAGGTATATACATCATCTTTAAAAAGAACAAGAAAAAAATTAAAGAATTATTAACCTTTTCTTACCCTGTACTGTAATTTACTTTTTTCCTTCTAAATTTGGCACTGACTTTCCAGTACATATTACTTATTACTTCATGAAGAACTCCTTTCGAATTAATTGCAGCTCAGCCTTACTTAGAACATTAATATGTGTCTGTGAAATTCCATCAGTGTTTCTTCATGCAAGAAAGGCTTTTCTTCTCCTTCACTCTTAAAGATAATTTTCTTTTAAAGAATAGGAAATTCCATGTTGGCATTTTCTCATCTCTCAACCCTTCAAATATATAATAATACTTTCTTCTTGCTTATATGGCTTCTAGGGAGACATGGGGGTAATTTTTATATTTTTTCTAGTATAGGTTAGGTGTTGCTTCTCCCTTTGTTCCCCATCTCTGTGTATTTAATTTTATGCATTATGTATAGGGTATGTCTACACATACGGTTTGGGGCATTTGCCACATTTGGGGTTCTGTCTACTGAATCTGTAGTTTGGGGTCCAAAAATTGCACAAATTTTCAGTCTGTTTTGTTTCTAATGTTTATAGTTCCTTGTCTCCTCTTCATTCTTTCTTTCTGGCATGCTCAGAATGTATATCATGTCTTTCATAGTTTCATCGTGGTTCTTGGATAATCTTTTCTTTTTTTCCCCTCTGGTCATATTTCCTTGCTACTCAGTCTTGAAGTTGTCTATTGAAATATCCTTGAGCTCAGAGCCTCTTTCATATGAGCCTGTGTTTAGACCCTATTGAGTCCATTCACGATGCCTTTCACTTCTGCCACAGTGGCTTAAAAATCTTTAGCATTACATTTTAAAATTATTTCTTACAACTTTTATCTTACCGCTTAAATGATCTGTTATTGCATCTGTTTGACTTTTTTCTACTTTACTTTTTACATGAAATCAATTTCAAATCAAATCAAAAATACTGTTTAATGGACTTACAGTATTTTTAATACTCTTGGCCTCAAATATTGACTTTCATTTTATATATGACTCTGGAGTTGATGTTTGTTTTACTTTTTCATCCACTTTGAAGATTCTGTGTAATTAGATTGTTGTTTAAAAGTGAGTGTGAGGTATTTGGCAAAGGGAGTAATCCTAAATGGTAAGATGGTAAGATGTAGGGAGACAGGAAGCATATGTATTCCTATGGTTAAGTCTCTGTCTTTTGATGAGTCTGTTCCTCTGGGCTCAAAGCTTCACTAGCACTTGTCAGTCAGCTTCCACTGAGGAGCATGGCTAGACAGTGATATAGTTAGGTAGTTCCAGGTCAGTTAGGCACTCACATTTGGTTTCTCCTAGGGCAGATCTTGCTAAGAACAAAGAAAGCTATGATGCATTTCAGAAGGGCTCTTTACCCCGGTTTCTTGCTGAAGCACTAAATAACATATTAGAAAATATCCCACAGGTTTAACTGAAGTCAAGCTCGTGTGCACAAAACTCACCAGACACGGGGATGTCTCGTGTGACTAATAGTCTCCTTGAGATTTCTGTTCTTAGATCTCCCCAGCCTGACTTCATATGATCTGTCCATTTTAGTTTTCCCTACCAGTTTTCCTGATTCTCACAGTGTACTCCTTGGGTTCCCCTTTTCTCCAGGAAGTTGTAGTCTTCTCTGCTTGCTTGTTGGTCTCTCTCCTCTTTGGGAATATTAGTTTGAGTGGTGGATACAAACAGCTTTGAATCCTTTCTGTAGTTGTTTAATTTTTTTTCTTGTTAAAATAAAAGAGACACTTCTATATGCTAGACCAAAGATGAAAAAAATGCATCTTTCGAAAGGTGCCTTTTTCTATTTCTCTCTATTTTCACAATGATTTTGCACACAATTAATTTGATGCTTCCATTTGTTTTGCTTTGTTACCATTTGTCAGTGTTTTGTGGTTAGACTGTAATTTAAGAAATGGAAAGTATTGTGTGTGAAGAGAAAAAGGAGTGCTTTGCTTATCTTGCTTCTGTTTAGTCTCTCTCAGAGAGCAGGGCTTAGTGAAGCACACCTTTAGTCCCAGCACGTGGGAGGTAGAGGAAGGCAGATCTCTGTGAGTTCAAGGCTAGCCTGGTCTACCTAACGAGACCCTGTCTCAAGAAAAAGAGATTCCTACCCATTCTCTACTGTTTACTTGCGCTGTTAACGTTGCCACCAAGCCTCCAGAAAAACAATGTGTTTTTGAGGTGGTGTCTCTAGATCCCAAACAAATTCACATTCTCCATATAGCCAGTTCTATGACCAACTTAAAAAAATCATCTGATGTGTTGATTAACCTCAACTATCAATATGATGAAATCTAAAGTTTTCTAGGAGATAGGCCTCTGGGCATGTCTGTGGTAGACTGTTTAGATGAAGTGAGGTGGGAAGAATCGATTCACTGGCACCATTCGCTGGGCTGGTATCCTGGACTATATAAAGTGGAGAAAATGAACTGACTGTAGATATGCAGCACTCTGTTTCTTGACTGTGGATACAATGCCACCAGCTGCCTCAAGCTTCTGCTGCTGTGTCTTCCCTGCCATGATTGACTGCAACCTTGAACTGTGAGCCAAAATAAATCCATCCTTAAGTTTACTTCAGGTCACAGCAACGGAAAAAGTATGCTAGTGCTGGATTGTCTTGAGCCAACTCAAGACAATCTTGATCTTATGAAATTCAAGGAAGATGTTTGGAAATGCTCAGGTTACTGAGCATATTATTATGCTCACAGGTAATAACTAATGTACATAGAGTTTACTAAACAGCCAGAATTTTAGTAGGATTTAAACAGCAGGTGTCTTTCAAAGAAAAAAAAAACTTTGTAATAAAAATTATGGGCTGGAGTAAAATTTCGGGTATTTCTCAGAAACAATTGAATAGTCTTATATAATATGGTATCAAAGCGTGCCTATTTGACTGGCTTGAGATATGGACCCTAGAGTCCCACTAGAAATAAGGGAATTTATTTTTTATATAAAAGAATCTTGGAGGTGATAAATGATAAAAAGTTGCATGCTTGTTTCCTTAGGAGTTCAGTAACAGAGTTCCAACAAAGCTCATATGTGATACCAACTTGTAATAAGAAATGAAATATAGTTCAGCATTAAGACTGCTAATGATTGACAGCAGTGTTCTATGTTACTTATGAATATGAATCTATTAAGCAGACTGCCTGGCTGCAAACTCTGTGTGTGATCTTTGAAAAATTATTTATTGCCTCATCGCTTCAGTGTTCCCATTTTTAAAATGTGATTATCAACTTCAAATGGACTGTTGTATATCTTCAATGAGTTAATACCTAAAAATTATCTATGACATATTGAATACAAATGAACAGGACCTTATTATTCAAGACTGGCAATAAAAGGTTATCAAAAACCCTTATCAGTTTATATTTTCAGGGAGAATACTGGTACTTGAAGAACAGAGTAAAGTCTAGAGAATGAACTGAGTAATAGAGAAAAAGAATTCATTGTTGGAGGTGAAAAACTAGCTGTGGTTTTTCTGAACATTTCTGCTGCCCGCTCAATCTCAGTCTCTGTGGAAGTTTCTTCGGTGGAGATTTTTCTCAACAAACAGTGTGGCTTCCTTTCTTATTCAACAACATGCTGGTTTTGACACTGAAGTGACTTCCAGGACTTGGATATCAGTCCCCACCAATCAGTTCACCGGCCAAACCCTTCTGAATTTTACATGTTTTCTTCCAGGGTCCATACTCAGCTGCCCTTCTGCTTTATTTACTTTTATCCTTGCCATCTCTCAGCATCTGGGGATTCAGTTTGCACCTTAACTGAACCAAAAATGTCAGCCTCACAAATTTCAAGAGTCACACAATATGCCCGGGGTAAATGTGTGTGTTTTCTCCTGGTACATAGGTTGCTTAAGGTTCAAAATTTGAAGCTACAAAAGTGTTTGTCTGGGAATGCACCTCAATAGCAGAGCACATGGGTGCAATTAAAACATTTTAAGATTATGCCAAATAACACAAATACAACATTTTGCATTGGCAATCTGTTACTGGCATGTAAGCATTAACTACACATTTATTGTTTTTACTACCTATATTAAGTAGTTAAAATATACTAATTGCATAGAAGACAGTGATGGTTGTCTAGGGTTCTTGGAATCATAAGTGATAGATGTAAGAAAACCACAACAATTGATTGTGATGAAGGCTGCATATAAAACACAACTATGATATAGGGAAAGTGTCTACTAGGCTAAAATAAACAAAGAGATGTCTTACTAGAGTGGCTAATCTTGGAAACAGATAAGCAGAGTAACATTTACTTGGAAAGTCTAACACTGCAAAAGCAATTATCATTTGAAGATCAAGATCTTCTCGATGTAGAAAGAAGGGTAAATCAATAGAGCTAGTCTGACTGGACTTACTCTGACAGAAAATGGAGTCACTAAAGGATCTTATGGTGCAGGATGGTAATAGTTACCATTCTAAAAGGATTACTTTTCTTAAAAGTATTTAATAATATATTTCAATTTCATGTATTTAATGTGGAGCAATGATAACTACCCACATACATGCACTACATACAGATTAAAAAGCCACCCAAACATTCTGTCCAGTGTCTCCTACACTTTACTTAATCAGAGTGATTGCTCACCTACTTTCAAATAGATGTTTTTAGCTCCCCTTATGAGAGATTAACATGGTACTGGCTTTTCTAGCTTATTTCACGTCACAAAATGCCCTCCCATTCTCTATATTTAATTGAAAATGGTAGGACTTAGAACTTCATTATTACTGAACACACACCCATATACATACACATATACATGTTGGTCATATTTTCTTTATCCGTATTCTGTGGTTGCTAATCTTTGTTATCTACTTGACACACCTGGAAAAAAAAAACTTGATTCGGGAATTTCCCTCATCTGATTGTCCTGTGTGTACGTCTGCATGATATTTTCTTAATTATTGATTGATGTGTAAGGGCCCAGCCTACTGTGAGTGGAGCTACTCCTGGCAGGTATAAAAAACTTGGCTGAATGGGAGTCTGGGACAAACCGTAAACAGCATTCCTCCATGGATTCTGATTTGCTTCCTCCCTCCTAGACCTCTTTCCTTGGCCTCCCAGAATGATGGAATATAAAGTGTAAGATGAAATAAACCCTTTCTTCTCCAAGCTACTTTGTGTTAGTGTTTTATCACAGAAACAGAAATCAAACTAGAACAGATACCCCTAGGACAATTCCATATCCTAACTGCTTTGAATAGCGAACAGTCAACACAGCCACACATTTAACTTTCTCGTATGTTAATTTTGTATCTTTGGATACATATACATAGAAGACAGTTATATACTATAAATCACTTTTAATTTTTGAGAAACCTTTATATTGTTCTCCATTAGTAATAAACTACTTTATGTGCCTTCTAACAGTGAATAAGGTTTTTTTAAATCTTTATCTTTGCCATAAGTTGTTACTTTGTTAAAAAATAATAATGATTCTAGGGGCAATGAGATGGGTTTTGGTAAAGGTGCTTGCCGCCAAACTTGACTATGTGAGTTTGATCCTGGGTTGCGACATGATGGAATAAGAGAGCCAACTCCTACAAGTTGTTCTCTGAGTTCCAGACGTGTGGAAGCTCACAGTTTTGAATCAATTCCATCTTGGCTAAAGGTTAGAGAGTTCAAACCTAGTCTTGGGCCTCAAAGACACATAACAGGATATTTGACCAAAGGTGTGGCTACTGGATGCCTTGCTGCTCAAAGACCAGACAACAGGATGTTTAACTTAGGGTGTGGTTACCAGGTGTTTTGAGTCACAAAGACATAATTAAGATTGTTTGTTCCTTGTATCATGGGAGGGAAGTTTTTGCTCTCCCCTTTTCATTGTAGTATATAAGGGCTATGAATAATAAACTTGAGGTTGTTACAGTATTCACTAGAAGCCTTTCTGACTCTTTCTTCTGCCTCTTCTCTCTCTCTTTCTCTCCTTCCCTCCCTTCCTCCCTCCCCCCTCTCTGTTTTGTTTTTGTTTTTTTTTGAGACAGGATTTCTTTGTATAACAGCTCTGGCTTCCCAGGAACTCACTCTGTAGATCAGACTGACCTCGAACTCACGGAGATCCATCTGCCTCTGGAATTAAAGGCATGTATCAACACCACCCAGCCATGCCTCTTTGTTTCTTAATCCTCACTCCCCTTTTCAGGCATAAGCAAACAAGTTTGCCAATCCTGACACATATAGGTATCCTGACACTTGTGTGCCCAACACACACACACACACACACACACACACACACACACACACACACACACACATATACATGCATGCACATAGATAGTATCTTATTGTTGTTTTGATATATGTTTTCTCAATCATTAATAGCATTGAACCTTTTTTATGTATTAGGTATAAATACAATTTTCTGCATAGGACCCTAAAAGCACAGGAAATCTGACAAATAAGATCACTTAAAATGTTTTTTTCACAGGAAAGTAAACAATGGGCAGAACTAATCAACAGAATGGGAGACATTATTCAAATATATGACAGAGAGTTAATATCCAGGGTTGAAATATAACTCAAAAATACTTTTAAATAATGTGAGGGGTAGGAAAGATGACTCAGTTGGTAAAGTGTTTGCTGCACAAGCATGAGTACCTGCATTTGAATCCCCAGCACCTGTGGGTGGCATGTACCTGTAATCCCAGAGCTGGACATATGGAAAAAGAAGGATTCCTGGAAATCGTTGGACAACCAGTTTAGAAAATCTAAAGATTCAGTGAGAGACCTTGTCTCAAAATTATGGTAGAGAATGAGAGGAAGATGCCTGACTTCATCTTCTTGCATACATAGCAACATAGTTATACATACATATGAACAGGTGCGCACACACGTGCACACACACACACTCACAGAGACACACATGTGCATGTGCACATATAATGATCTGAGCAGACATATCTCCAATGAAGAACAGAAAATGATCAGCAAGCAGAAAGATTCCTTTTCAGCAAACCTGTGCACTGGATATTGCTTTGGGCCCGTGATTCCCAGCATGTTTGATCACTTGTGTAGTCCATCAATGATACAAAACCAGTGGTGAGTTCTTTGTCTCTATGCTGTCAGATTAAAAGGCAGGTTATGCTGGATGAATTGCCCAGATTGCTTGCCAAGTCAGCAGTCAACCTGAGACATGATCTATATCTCGGCTGGCAGAAATGAACAGTCTCTTCATTCAATTTCCTATATGTAATGGTCTGTCCTGTCCTTTTAAGAGACAAGGCCCACCCACTCCCTCTCCTGTCCGCTGAGGCAAGCAGATCTTCCTTCTGTTTCCAGCCTGAGTTTCTTCCTTTCTGTCTCTCTCCTGAAGAGGCAACTTCTGCTTTGCTCTCTTCTCCCCACTTCTTCCCTTCCCCCCTCCTCTCTCTCTCTCTGGTTTTCTCTCTTTCTCTCTCTTTCCCCTCATCCCTCTTCTGCCTCCCTCTCCCCTTTCCCCTTCCTTTCCATAACCCACTAAATAAATACCCACTTTCTCTGCATGGCATGCCTATCTGTCTCTGTCTCTTACCCATCGTGGCTCCTTGTGGGACTGGCTGCCCTGCTAAGGTCTCTCACCCACCGCCCAGCACCCTACCTCAGGCAGCTGCCTTCATGGCCCTCCATGGTCTCGGCACCTGGTGCCCACTGCAGCCACTGGGGGAACAGAGCCATTTTATTTTTATTATGACATTGGTGCCTTGACTCGGCCATGCTCTCTTGCAGCATGGTCTCCTGGCCTGCTGCCCACTGCCGCCACTCCGGGAACAGTGCTGTTTTATTTTTACCACAACACTATATTCTTCATGTAAGTGTAAACTATCAGAAGATTTCTCAAAATAGTTGGCTTCAAAACTGCTATGGATTCAACATTGAAGTTAAATAACAGCCAGCTTTTCTTTGTTGGATACAGTTGCATTAGTCTATACTGTCTCTTGCTAATGATGGCAAACCCATGATGAGCTCTAGTTTTATTGATGTTGCAACATCTTTTGTGGAGATAAAGACATAGTACCTGATAACATAGACGAGGAGGCATAAAGGAGATACAAGGAAGGGCACACCAACTAGACTTGTATGTGCACAGACTTCGAGCACAGTTATGAACAACTTTGAATCTTTTCACTAAAATTGAACTGAAATGTTATAATAATGTGTTTCTCAGAATATGGATCGATTCAGTCTAATGTCATCACTTTGACTGTTTTTTAGGAAGCTGCGATTTTTCTCTGAGCTGGTACTCAGCAGACATTGGTCTCAACCATGTGATTGAATGGGCACTTGCATGTCAGAAGTCTTTCATTTCTTAACTGCCAGCTTTCCCCTTCACTCACACCTGAGAGTCAGGCATATCAAATCCTAGAAAGAAGGGATCCAGCCTGTTTCCACTTTCTCAGCTTCCTCAGCAGAGCTGTCAGTTTTCTGCTTTAAAGGACTCTCTGCCCAGTTGCATGCTGTTGGGACCTCTAGCCAGAAAATGTCTTGGGATGAAAACAAATATGGTGTTTGTATACTCAGATCCCAATGGGCTTCTGCCATCACAGGAATACAGGGCAAATAGACTTCCTGCAGGAATGATGCTTTAGGGACAAACTGGTGTTTACAAACACAGTCATCCTCTGCACCCTGCATGTCAAGACACAGAGTTTTCTCTAGAGATCATTGAATTCAAACACTGTGCACCATGTGTATTTAGGAATCAAGTGTTTTTTTGTTTTTGTTTTTGTTTTTTTTGTCATGCCACAGGAACTGCATTTTGCTTACACAACCTCAAAATTTTCTTACTATACAAGTGGGGAGGATATGACCCATCAAAGCATGAGTCAGGATGATTTTCCACAGAGAGGCAGATGCACACTCTGTCCTACTGTTCAGAAGGCGTCGGGGAAGTGTAGCATTATGGTCTGGAAAGTATTTCTCTGTTCTCATAGTGAACTCTCCTCAGAGGTCAGTTGGCAAGTTAGAGGGAGGTTGGAGGACATCCTAGGGCACACCAGATTCTAGAAGGCACACCTCTTCCTACTGGGCAAACACCTAAGGGTCTTTACCAAGCAGGCCTCTCATCTCTTTATTTCTCTATTTGAAGATAAGGCTTCCTCCTTTAAGTCTTGGAATGTGTGAGATTTCAGTAAAACTTTGAATTTGCATATTTTTCATGTCACCCTCATGTCACCCTTGAATCCCACTGGAAAATTTGGATTCTGCTTCAGGACAGCCCTTGGGATTTTTTTTAG
This sequence comes from Ondatra zibethicus, assembly GCA_004026605.1. Classification (NCBI taxonomy): domain Eukaryota; kingdom Metazoa; phylum Chordata; class Mammalia; order Rodentia; family Cricetidae; genus Ondatra; species Ondatra zibethicus. Next base: position 79,280 of record PVIU01004961.1, on the reverse strand, counting down.
GATATACTTTATTCTCATCTCTGCAGAAGGACAGTGTTCCCATGGTGATGAGGACTCATCAGGACATGGCTCCAGGGGTGAGCATAGTTCCACTGCTCACCACAGGGATAGATGGGATAAGAGATAACAGCAGTTGCTGTTCAAATGGAGATAAATCAAAGATTAGCCAGGCTGACAAGCCAGGAATTTTCACTAAATTTATGCCTGAGATATTCTTTAAAATTATTATCCTCTTCACTGCCAAAGGTACTCTAACATAGCAGGAATTCTCCTGTCCTATTTGGCTTCTCCAAGGATCTGTAGGCCATATGGGTAGGTGGCAACTTGAATATATTACTGAGATGCTAATATTAGACTTTTGTGAGCACAAAAACTTTTCATCTTCTATTAAGGCAAACTGCATAAATCAAGAGTTGGAAAAATTAATGACAGTGGGCTTTTTTTTGCAGAAAGTTATACAACTAAACTGTTTTCTCAGCACACCATAGCTTTCTAACCAACCCATTCTATACTTCTGTGTAAAAGTTATAAGCTTTGCAAAATTCTATCACATGAAATCTTTCTTGAATACCTATTAGTTTAAGGGAAGCATCAATTGATGTGTGGTAGGCATTCCCTTCCAGTGGTCACCATAAGTTCCGCAGTCTGTTTGTATGCAGAAAACACTAAAGCCTCGTGTGTTCTTATGTTCTCGTCTATTCCCTTCAATGTCTTAGAATTCTAGATAATTATAAATTTATCCTTGTGTCCTTGCAACCAGCTGTCCAACTGTCTCCCTGTATTCTAGGCATGATGTTATACATATGGAATGAAAGCTGAGTGTGCTAGAATTCTAGAATCCTAACCTTAGGAACTTGCAAACTGTGAGAAAAGGATGACTACAGCTATAACTGCAGATAGGTCTGATGCCTTTAATAGAGTTTTACATTGAGATGTGCACAACTGGCGGATAAGCACCCTTCTTTGTAGGAGGAGGCTGCTTGTTGGTTCCCGGCCACCTGGCTAGCTTAGACCCAAAATAATCACACAGAAACTCTATTAATTAAATCATGCTTGGCCCATTATCTCTAGATTCTTATTGCATAACTCCTCTTACAAATTAATTTAACCCATTTCTCTGAATCTGTGTATTGCCACGTGGCAGTGGCTTATCGGCAAAGTTTCAATATGTCTGACTCTGGTGGCTCCATGGCTTCTCCCTGACTCCTCCTTTCTTTATCCCAGCATTCAGCCTAGCTTTCCCTGCCTACCTAAGTTATGCCTTGCTATAGGTCCAAAGAAGTTTCTTTATTCATTAATGGTAATCACAGCATACAGAGGGGACTCCCACATCACTTCTTTGAGGATTAAAGACCATTGAATAGAGGAGATAGTATTTAAGATGGTCCTGGGACTAGAGCCCTGTAGTCCTTGGTAGTTTTTCCAGTAACTCTGAAATACTAAAGACTGAAGGACATAGAGAGGAAAGTGTATTTAGGAAATATGCAAGAACCTTGACTCGGGCACCCACACAAGAATCCCTCATTTCCCAGTATCTGTGCTAACTAGAAGAGAACCATACTCATGCTGAATGTTTCTAGACACTGTCCAATACACAAGTGTTAGCCAAGAAGGGCATAGTTTTCTTAATAATTTTCAAATTATCAACTCCTTTCCTATGAAGTCCAGAATGGTGTTACATACTTGGAATCCTAGCACTCAGGAGACAGAGGCAGGAAGGTTAGAAGTTCAATGCCAGCCTCAGCTTCCAGTGAGTTGGAGAATAATTTGGGATACTTGAGATCTTGTCATAGACAAACAAGCAAACACATAAATGAAACTTATAAAGCTGCTACAGAAATTCTTCCCCCAACAAAGTGCATAATTTATCATTCTGCATATGCAAAATTTTCTAAAGAGTTCCAGGAACACTTGAGGGAAAGTCTCTGGGATCTAGTTACATAAGGACTTTTAGTTTAAATGGACGCTTTATACCCCACACCATGAAACCTACTCAAATAATCATTTATAAACCTTGAAACTGAAGCTGGTCTCTACTTAAATACATCACTTCCTATGTATGTAATCCTCATTCATTTCTATAATCCTAAATTTACTCATGATTATGATTGAAATATTAATTTCATCTCTCATAATCTATTTTTAAAATGGAAGAAAATGCACATGTAATATCTCTCAGACTGTCTGGCATGATACTTTCTTGATTTTTATTATCTTATTGTCATTATTATCAGTGTAAGTATTATATTGCATTATGACAACAGTACAAATATGTTTCAGAAACTCATAGAACAAATTATGGTGACCAAATGCAGCATCTATTTGAAATCTTCTGAGATGTGTTAACATTTATCATTTATCTGTTTGCCCACAAGATGATTAATAAGAATTTTACAATTAGATTTTTAAACTTCTGAGTGGAAAGCATAGCTCCTATATATTCTGTACCATGTTCAATAAATGTTTAATAAAATTATAATACTGCTTGGGATTTCTATACTTTTTTTATAGTCTCTAAGTACTTTATAGATATTAGTTCATTAATTCTTCCAATCCCATGGAGGTTAGAAAGATAGGTAACACTGAGAGCATCCTCTTTGCCTGTTTCCTTAAACACGTCCCTTATTTATTAACACCTCAACCAAGACTTTTCTGTTCCCCACCAACCACAGCAGAGTTTAACCACTTCTTGTCAACAGAAGGCTGTCTACCAACACTACCAATACTACCTTACTCAATTTTCAGACTTTCCTTTCTTCATCTCCATCAGAACTGACAATCTTTGTTTTTCTTAAGTAAGTTTAGTCTCTAATTTGGGATGGCTCCCCAACAAATCCAGTCTAATAACTAATTCAAGCAGCAGAGAATAATTACAATAGCTGTTCTCTATTGTGTGTAAGACCCTAGAAAATGTTAAAAAGTATTCTCTCTTTTGCATCTCAAATTCCAGTGTGTTGTTTATTAGTACGTCCATGTAATGGGGAGACAAATGGGCCCATGAAAAATTCAGTCCATTTGCACAAGGTAACACAACTAGCCAGATTAGATCTGCACTGTGAATTCAAGTATGACTTTCAATTAAACTTTTGAAGAATTATTAAAAATTATATATAAATTCCCAGATCTCTACTTCTTATATCCTGAGGACTTTTCAGAACCCGTGAGACTACATGTTTGTCTTGAAAAAAAAAAAGAAAAAACAAAACTATAAACCAGGCTCCAGTGATGAGCCTAAGAATTTTGGTCTGGTGAGTTTTCAGTCAGGGTCCTTGGACATGACTCTTCACTCACCCTTCCTCTCCCATCCCTAAACAACTACTGCATCATGACAGGGCAGGACACACCATAAAGAGGACTCAGAAATGATGTGTGCAGTGACAGGGTTCTAGCAACCCACTCATTGCTCAAAGTCACAGCGGGGATTGTGGAGAGGCTCAGCAGTTAAAAATATAATGCTTGCCGCAGCCAGAAAGCAGCATCCCTCCATGGACTCTGCTTGAGTTCATGCCTACAAGTTCCTGCCCAGAGTTCCTACCTGGACTACCATTTATAATGGGTGAACATAAACCCTTTCTTCCCCTCCCTCACAATAAAGAGTACTGGCTGCTCTCACAAGAGATCTAGCGAAGTCAATTCCCTAGACTTGACTTGTTGGGTAGGTCACATCTACCTGTAACTCCAGCTCTATAGATCCTGACACAATCTTCTGATCTCTGTGGTCACCTACACACAAGTGGCAAGCACAGATACATAGAAAGCTACACACACACACGCACACACACACTCGCACACATATAAATAAATAAATGTCCTTAAAAAAAGCCACACTGAACTTTCTATATCACTTTACCAAAAAAACATGCCTCAGATTGTCTTTGAAGGACTTTCCCAAAGAGTAAATTTACTGTCTTTGTTCATACAAAATTGTTTCTTTAACCCTCCATTATGACTCCCCCCTAATCCTGTCCTCAAATCTGGAGTCAGTGAGAGATTCATAGATTCACTAATCTTGCAATCCCTCTTCCTTCCACCCACTGTCTGTCATGCTGTATTTTCATTCCATCTGTGAGGCACATACACTTGTATATAATACAGATATTAAATGAAATAGGGGAAAGCAAAGATAAATTCAGGCCTTATTGAAAGGGGCACTACAATGGCAACACATATGAACACACATGCACACACTTCATAATATCACAGACTTGATTTGCACATTAGAAATTAAATAAGAAAACAAGTTTCAGAGATTTAAAAGATATGCCCAAAGCTTCTCAACCACTGGATGGCAAGAATTAAAATCTAAGTCTGGCCTAGGTAGAACCCCTTGTCCCCATTATCCATTCCCTCTTTAATTTAGGAATGAAAATCATTTGTGCTCCAGAACAAGACTTCCTATTCTCTTTGCAGTGTGCCACCTGAGATTGTCAGGAACATTCGACCTTACTGAGCAGAGAGACTCTAGGTTTTCTATGAGCAAGGTTTCATTGAGGCTCTTGGAGTTTGTTCATCAGCAAGGTGGGGGCTTCATTGGTTTGCAACACTGGGGAATCTTCGGGAACTGAGAGCTGACGATGAGTGTCCAGAGTTAAGAAAGAGAAGACATTATCAGAAAGACAAAAAATAAATGATTTGAGCTGTAGTTGGAATATGCTTTAGCTCTACAGTCACCTTCCACCAAAACCTACAGTCCATTGTTCGTTTTTCTCCCCCCTCCTCTCTCTCTCTCTCTCTCTCTCTCTCTCTCTCTCTCTCTCTCTCTCTCTCTCTCTCTCTGTTGTGTTTCAGTGTGTTTACACATGAATGTGTTTGTTAAGGTCAGAGGTCAATGGCAGGTGTTGTTTCTCAGAATGGCTGTTCATTTTGGTTTCTTAAAACAAGATTTCTTGCTGGGACTTAGGACTTAACCAACTAATTGTCTAGGCTAACTGGCTAGTATGCCCCAGGGATCATACTCTGCCTCCCCAGTACTGGGATTGCAACTGTGCAACACCATATCTGCCTTAGCAAATATCTCTCTTATTTTTTAAGATCATAATATAATTCTATAATTTCTCTTTCCTTTTCCTCTCTCTAAACCTTTCTAATATACCCTTCCTTGCCCTTTTTCAAACTCATGACTTCCTTTTTCATTAATTGCTGTTATATATATTCTCTCTCGCACACACACACACACACACACACACACACACACACACACACACACACACCCATGAACTCCTAAGTATATAAGTATGCCTGTTCAGTCTGCACAATCTTACATGTATGTATGTTTTCAAGGCTGACCAATTGCTGTGTTTTTCTCTGGGAAAAATAATTTCCCCTAATCTCAGCATTCCTTATTTGGCTGTAGTTTCTGTTGATGGTGGTGGTGGTGGTCGTCGTGTGTGTGTGTGTGTGTGTGTGTGTGTGTGTGTATGTGTGTGTGTGTGTGTGTGTGTGTGTGTGTATGTGTGTGTGTGTGTGTGTAGGACTGAGGGCTTCTGCACTTTCTCCTATCTACTCATTCACAGCAGCCTATCTGCTGTTGTTATCTTTGTTCAGCTCATGTTTAGGCAGTCATGTTGGTGAGACTCTATAGGTGTGCCTTTCTACATTCCTAGAAGACATTTTCACACAGTGCGCTCCCTGCTGTGAGCAGCAGGAGCTGCAGTTATAGTGCAGGGGGATCCCTTAGAACTGGGCTCCACCTCTCTGCATTTTGATTGGTCATGGATTTTCATAAGGATCTTGATCTGTTACAAAGAAAAATCTCTTTGAGGAGAGGTAAGGACTATACTTAAATTGAAAATGGATTTTATACCCTGGCAATGCTGAAGCATGCATGGGCAGCCTGTATATGACAGTTCTGTTAAACTTGTCTATATTGGGTTTCATGATCTAAGCTGATGAGGACAACTGATCAGGTCTCTTCCTCAGAGGACTATACTTACCTGTGAGTATAAGGGCAAATATTTAGAATGAAGTTGGAATTATGCTAGTGTAATAAAATGGTGGTTATGGGTTCTGTTCCAAGATCCATGACTTTGCTAGCCTGGGCAGTTGCTATGTTTCCAGCAACAGCCATGATATTCCTCCTGTAGATTAGGTCTTTACACAATTAGGGAGTGTTGGTTACTATGCACTTTTAGTGTTATCATACCATGCTGATCATTGTTTTGGTTCATAGCCATCATAGCTAGGTAGGACTGTTGGTTGCATCTCTCTTTCCGAACTTGCATGGTACCTTCTGACATCATGAAAACTAGTCCTCAAAGAGGAGGTGTTCCACTCCGTTCCAGGCCAGGGCCCTCTGTGCCCTGTGTATAAAGTGCATGATGGCTTCACCATCCACATCTTGGGATGCCTGACCTTTTATGTGGATTCTGAGGTCTAAACTTGCGTCTTCGTGTGTGCACGGAAAGCATCTTATTGACCAAGTTATAGCCCTAGTGCATCCAGCTCATTTCCTTTAAGTTGCATACGTCAGTCTTGTGAATTTTGCTATGTGAAAGACACAGATGCAGTTCAGACCTTTAAGGACTGTAGTTACAAAGATATGGATGCCAGAATGATAGTCACAGAATCTTGCTTCTATGATAGCATTAAATTTTTGATTGGATGTATATTACCTGAATGTGTCTGAACTAGAGAACTAAGTAAACCCTGTTACCAAGCCAAAAGCTCTCTGTGGCTTCTTGGAAATAAACCCATGTATTTCTAGTCCCCAGGTACACATTGATTAGTTCTTTATGCTCCAAATATAAATCCTGATTTGGATTAGGTGTGATGCTCACTTCTTCAATGTTAGTATTAGGATATGGGGCTTCATGCATTTCCTACTAGTAACATAGAATATTGACTCTTTCATTACCTTTCTACAAGTACCCCAGCCTCTAACAGAAGCATCCTACTTATGTCTGGTTCAGTAGGGTTTATTCTTTAGCTTAAAGATGTGAGATGATTACTTTAAGATCAAGGATAGAAGCAAGGATGAACTCCTCTTCCCATCTTTTAAATCTTAATCACACCCTTGAGCAGTGTGTAGTTGTCAGGAATATACCTACTAACATTGTCTTGGAACCAGGGCCCTCTTCCCCATCTGAGATCACAAAGCCAATGATTTTCTAAGCAGTATATAAACTCGGAATCCTGTATGCAGATGTGGCATGTTCAACTCTAAAGTGCCTTTTCTAAGGGTATGGGGAAGACGAAGACAAATGAGTTGAACTTAGCCCAGCAGATTGGAAACTAATCTAAAAATAGAAACGTGCTTTTTCTTCTAATACATTTTTGCTCAAAGACTTTGCACATTGTTTGTATCGCATAATGGACATGAGATGCTTGGCATCTCTTCTGACAGAAAAAAAAAGAAAAGACCCAAATTGATGGCATGACCCCATAAGATAGTAGAATGAATCAGTGGCATTGAAATTCTTCTGAATCTCAAACTCCAGGATACTTTGAGTTTTCACTTAGCTGTTACCCAAAAGTCTAGAAATTGTCCTCGGTAGCTGTTTAGAAATGGGTCTGTTTCTTCTTCTGATTTTTCTACTCCTGAAAGTACCATAATGAATCTGGAACTATCCATTTTCCTCCTCTGTGCAGAGGGAAACTATTTCCCCCTGACAATCAGCTCCTTCCAGACTACTAAAGAAAACTGATGGAATCAGTGGTATTTCCCCAAGGAATTCCAAACTTGGCCCCAAAGTGCAACATGTCTGTGCTTTCATGCAGCAGAGGATGTAGCATGATGACACCTGACTGACACTCTTGGTTCGTGTTTTTCTAACAAGCCAAAAATGATATTCAACTACCGGCTCACTGTCATTTCTAGTGGCTTAAGGGAAACCACTCAGGTGACTGAAACCTTAGAGTCCTAAGGTGAGGAGGCTCATGAGGAGATGTTTGAATATCACATTGCTCTCTTGAGAAGGTTAACCACATTTAACCTAGCAGGAAGACATTCTGTAGAAAGCAAGCACAGTGTCCCCAACTGGCTCCCATGTAAATGGCCCAAGACCACACCACCCACAGAAGGACTAGTAATACAGTCATAGAAGGCCGTATGACCCACACATCTCTAGAATCTGAAGAAACACTGACGAGTCAATGTATTTTCTCTTTTCTTTCTCCCTCTTTCATATCTAGATTTTGTTTTAACATCAACATTAAATCTAAATTTCTTAATTTTCTCTGTAAATATTATATAACATATAATTTAGACTAACTGACTAGGACGCTAGCAGGACATATACTTAAATTTATATATCATTGTATTTGAATGGACCTATAGGAGTATTGAGTAAAGTGGAATTAATAACTATTTTTATCTATGCTGTGTGTTCTGACTACATCTTCTCCAATGCACAATAACTGGTCCTTTGTGCCTCAACTTACAAGAGATATGGAGGAAATGAGAAAGTATGGAAAATACACTAAAATAAATAATAAGGACTAGGGATATTGTAGTTGAATTGGAGTACTTACTTTGTAAATGTTAGGTTCTAGGTTCATACCCCAGTACTGCCAAAGCAAGAATAATGAAAAAGGGGAGAACATAGAATCTATTTTTGCTAAAAGAAAATCCTGATTGCCTGCGTTTTTAGAGATAAGATCTTCTTTTGGAATAGGCGAGCACAGCACAGAGAACAACTGTCCACTAAGTGAGTGAAATTGCACTCTGTGCCAAAATGGGAGACATTGACAGCAAGTGTTGTAGCTCACTCTCTGTGAGCAGGCAATTTCTAACTTGCAGAATTTACAGGCTAATAGTTCTAGAGTCTAGAAAGTCCCCTATCAAGTTGCCAGCACCTGACTAGAGCCTTTTAACTGCCTCACCTCGTGAGGTGAGAGGGCAGGATGAAAATGAACTCACCCTTTCATGAGGACACCAATCCTCTCTGTGGAGGGAGAAGCCATGTGGCTTAATCAGATCCTAAATGTCCTCTTAGTACCACTTCGATGTCAATTAGCTATCGACCTGAGTTAGTTTCTGAGGGAATAAATACAAGCCATAGCCACACATAAAGTCAAAATGCAAGAGACCGCGCTAAAAAAAGATTGAATGTTTTGCCTGACAACAGAAGCATGGTGATGTCAATTGCCCAGCACTCTTTCTATTAGATGGTAGCGTAGAAACCTAGGGCTTAGTGCTTTGAGTTGGGGTCACTCTTGTCCATCAGCAACTCAGTGAGAGTCAGAGAGCTGTGGTTATCTTTTAAAATACAGAAGGACAGGAGGTTGAAAGTACAGTCAGAAACATCTCTTTCTTTTATTATCTAGCATAAGTCCACCCTCTTAACGACCCTATCTCCCAATCCTGAGAAGAAATGTCTCTTTATGGCTCCCACTGGATAATTAACACATACATCCATATTGATTTCATCATTTTATACTATTTATCTAGGTTTTCTTCATAACACGACGGTTTTGTAATCAACATCAGAGCTTTGCCACATGACAGTCTCCACTCCCTATTCACTGATGTGTGCAGAAGGACACCTGGCAGTGGTACAAACTGGATGAACATGAACCAAATTCAAACTACAGGAAAATTCATGACAGCTGATAAAATATTCTCCCTGCGGCAGGGGGGTGGCTCGGTGGTTACGAGCACTTGTTCTTGGAGAGGTCCTGGGTTCGGTTTCCAATACCTTCTGTCGTTTGTTAACTTGACACAAACCTCTACATATCTAAAAAGACGAACCCTCAGCGAGTACATGCCTCCATCTCATTGCCTGTGGGCAAGTTAGTGCATTTTCTTAATTAATGATTGATGTGGGAAGTCCCAGCCCAGAGCAGGCAGTGCTACCCTTGGGGAAGTTGGTCCTGAACGGTATAAGAAATCAAACTGAGCAAGCTGCTAAGCAGGACCCTTCCATGGCTTCTGCTTCAGTTCCTGAATCCAGTTTACTGTGTTTGGTTCTTACCCTGACCACTCTCTGTAATACTTGGGTATTACAGCTTTATAAGATGAAATAAACATTTTCACACTTTCTTCTCCAATATGATAATGCTTGTTCTCCTTCTTCCTCTTCCTCCTTTTCTTTCTTTTACTCCTTTTTTTTCTCCCCCTTCTTCCTGGGGAATTGTATTTCCACATTTGATAAGCAAACCTCATGCACTCTGAGGATAGAATACAAAACCTCAAAAAGGTCAAAATTGAACAGCTTCATGTTAGGAGCACTCAGGGGAAATGAATGAAGACAAGTGAAAGTTGAAGCAAATTTCAAAATTGTTAGGAGCTTACCATTCACTTAGTGATAGAAATTATTTTGCATTAATATCTTATTTAATGCTAAAACATTCTGAAACACGTGTTTTAAGTTGTAAGATAAACATTATCATTTCCACCTTAAGGATGGGGAAAGAGAGTCTCGAAGAGACTCCTGACTTGTTGAAAGTTATATGGAGCCATTGCATGGGTTCATATAGTCGGTTATTTTAGTAACATGTCAGTGACCTCACTTGGTAGATTTGCCTTGCCAATGTATTGTGAAGAAGGAGAGAGGAAAAGTTTGAGGTTTAACACTGTTAGGTGAGGTTGACACTGCCAGCCTATATGATATCACAAAAGAAAAAAGACTTTAAAATGACGGCTTTATCCCATCACCTAAATTATTGGTGTGATCATCAGCTTCCCAACCTAAAGACCTTTACTCATGTCCCACCAATCAAATGTTGGCATTTCCCATAGAGCTTGCAAGTTTTGTCACTGCTGTCAGTTACAGCATGCCGAGCCTTCCACATAGCCTAGGAGCTCCTTTAGCAGTCTGGAGACTGCAGCTTTAGCATCCTGCTTGTCTGCCTCCCGCAGCTCTTTCCTCCACTGGGACTGCTCTGCTCCTAACTTCTCTGCTTTGAACAAAATTAAGTTTCTCCTCTTTCCAGACTTCTTGGACCTGCTGAGCTTTTCAAACTATAGTTTAAGTTAAATGTTATCCCATTTCAGTCTCCATGGAAGTGGAAAATTCCACCGGAGGAGAGTCATTATGTACGGACATGGATTCTGTGGCTCCAATGATCCAGCTGCTGGATAAACCTGTTCTAGAAGCTTTAATGCAATGTGAACTTTAACGTGACAATTAATGCTGGGACCTTTTCTCTGAGGCAATTAGCTTCCTCTCTTCTGTCTAACAGTGGCTTCAGCACTGGCAGCAGGCAGTAAATGAATGTCAAGAGTACAGTGACAGTCAGTCAGCCTAGACCGTTCCCACAGGGGCCTTTCAAGTTACCGTTTCTTTGCATCGTTCATGCTTAGGGAACTCAAGAATTCCTTCAGGTGCTATGATTACTGTAGAAGAGAAGACGCCCAGCAGTGGCCCCGTAGGCAAGGCAGGGTCTCAGCATCTGGAGAACACCACCAAGGTGTGTTTCTAAGCTGGCATCTTTTGGATGCCCTCGACAGAGATGTGAAACTGTAAATCCTCATGCTTCTGTTTCTATACAGTAGCTGTTGGGACTTGGGTCTTTGTGTCAATGTCCCGCAGAGACTTTCTGCAATGGTGGTAGAGATAAAACAATTCTAGAAAGCACAACCGATTTGGGAAGGTTGAAGGTAGAACATTCCGGAAACATCTCTGAATTGATTTAGAAATGTACTGAACTGAAGAACAGGAAAGGGGTGGGGGAGAGAAAAGAACACTTGGTGTACATAAGCCCTGTCCTGAAAGGGACAAGGTAGTACTGTAATATAAGCCTCAAATCTAAGATAAAATAGCCAAGAGAACCAGTTGCCCTTCTCTGAGAAGGGCAAGAGGAACTGCAGTATGAGACTCTTCCAGCATTCCTTTAAGAAAAGAGGAAAGTATGCTTTGTTTTAAAAAGAAAAGCGATTCCAGAAAACACAAAGGAAGTCCATTAAAGCAATGCTGCCAGCAAACAGGATCTATAGGCTCCTTAACCCCCACAGGTTAGAGGTTACAGTACCACATGGCAGCTAGTTAAGGCAAAATCTTGGGTGCTACCCCAGAGCTTCCGAGTTAACAGTCTATTTTTAAAGACCTATTTACAAGACAGCCATCAGGTCTAGATAAGCTCCAAGTTTATCTGTAGGGTAGATAGCTTTAGTGCTAAGCAATGCTTTGGATATGGTTTTGTTTTTTAAGAAAAACTGCTTAGCCTGGAGGTTAGTGATTTTTCGGCTATTTCCTGGTGCCCTTCTGGTTCCTTGCCAGGCTGTGTGCACCACTGCCTCTTCGCATCTTCAGGAAGACCAGTGACCTTGAACTGTATGATAAGCCTGGGGTTATGACCTTGATCACACACACACACACACACACACACACACACACACACACACACACACACGTAAACAGACAACATAGACACACAAAGAGAGAGAGAATGACTTCAATTTCTACAATTAAAATATTTTTAGGTATGATGGTGCTTGCTTGTGACCCTAGCACTTGGAAGGGAGAGCCAAGATCATCACCAGGTTGAGGCCAGCTAGGTTTACAGAGTGAGGCCTTGACTTAAAGAAAGTAAATTGAATACTAAGAGTTTAACTTTCCAAGTTTATACCCAGGAAAGACAGGGACATGGCTGGGTTATCTACCACCGTGTTGCCTATATGTAAGCACAGCAAATCCCACTGCTGTATTTTGAACAAATGAGTAGCTTTTTCTTGAACTTTCTGTGCAGGACTCAACATAGTAAAAAGTTAATACGTACCCTGGTCATGTCCTTATTCAATTGCATAGCATTGTTTGATATGGAGCATCCTCCAGGATGCCTCTGCAGAACAGAATTGGGAGTGAGATCTGTAGGGGCAGAGATGGGCTGGTTTTCTCCATTTTCTTTTTTGGCTTTTGATCTGGTTGTAAAGCAACCATTTATCTTGAGAAAAACTTCTAAGTGGATATAATGAAAGTGAATATGTTATTCCCAATCTCCAAACTCAAAATCCATCATACATCCAATATATATATATATATGATATGTATATAAATATATGTATGTGTATATCATATATGTGAATTTATATATATATAGTGGGTTGATATAATGTAATATATAAAGGTCTATATTTTTTTTTTACTTGGGTGGTATTTCTGTTTTTCCAAAAAGCCAGCTGCTTTGCATCACTCAGCTCTGCCTTCCCAGGTGACTTTGTCCTCTAGCTAGAGGCACTCTGGCTGCCTCAAGTCCACGCATAAGATTTAAGCTTAACGACATCCAAGAGAAGAGGAGAAAAAGGTCTTGCTCGTCCTGTGACTGCATTTTAAGAAAAAACTCCCAGCAGACCTCCTCTGCAATCCCTGTGGTCACCATTGTGCCAGTGTCTGTGCTTAAACTCCCAAATATGGGAGAAATCGAAGCACAAACGAAGCCTGCTCTTGCAGTACTAACCAGGGTCACTCTTTCCCAACACTCGCGACTGTATGGACTTTAGAAAACGCAGTTACTTTAACAGTGTAGTCAAGACAGGATGCAAGCTGATTGGATAATTTGCTAGGCCAAGGCAACATGAATTCAGCCTCCCCTTCATAACTGAGGAGTCGATACACATAAAATGCTTACACTAGAATCAGCTTGAGCAAAATCAATTTTATGTGACAAACCCTGCTCTCACAGGGGAGTTGTCAAGTGCTCCATGGCATGGCCCCCTCAAGGCAGGGATAGCCAGACTTTGGTTTTGCCTTTAAAAGATACAGGTTGCATCACCAATCCTGACCACTAGACCTGGCCAGGAACCTCAGGGGTAGAAAAAAGACTGACAGAGGGTTTCCCCAACCCAGAACTCAGAGAACAGAGGTGGGAGGATTCAACGAACTGGTGTAGGGAAAGATGACCAAGGCCAAGTGCAAAGCTTAGAGAGAACTGAGCCCCTAATCCAGAAAGACTGAAGGCAGCTGGTGGCAGGAAGCCATGAGCTGTAACACGGCGTTCTGTGCATGCACCATTGTCCCATGTGTCATGGTCCTCCAACTTATGGTGGTCACTTAATGTTTTTTTTTATCGTGGAATAGCACAAAAGCAATTCCTTTCGGTAGAAACTGCCTTAGATTTTGGACTTTGATCTTCTGATCTGGTGGTAATGGCACCAAACTCTCACAATATGAGCCTTGGTGATCTCCAGGGAAAATAATACACATATAATGTTTAGTGTGCTGCTGCTAAGCGAGAGTCTTTGTTAAGTTATGAGGTTCAAGTATTTTTAATTTATGAGAGGTCTATCAAGGTGCAATCCTACTGTGGCTTGAGAGATACCTATACTTTGCCTACAGAGTCCCATTTCGGAGAAAACGGCAATGTGAAGAGGGTGATCATGTCCTTAAAGCCTAGCAGGAGTCCTCTTCGGGGCTATGCATCACTCACTGGTGGCATGTCCATGAAGCCGGGCTTTGGGAGATTGCAACAAGTGTCCAGGGAGCTGTGAAGCATGTGAGAAAACGTCAAAGTCAGTCAATGAAGGAAGGTTTGAGAAGAGATCCATCTCTGAGGAACCCAGGAAGAGGGCTGTGATGGTTGAAGCTTTCCTTGCTACCGATAAAGGCTGGGAGAAGAAGATGACTGCTCAGGAGTGTTTGGGAGATGCCACAGCTGATCTCCTTGACACGGGGTGGCGGAGCAGCCAGTGTGGCCTGCAAACTCATTGTGCTCACTCTTCCCTTTCTCCTCTACCTTTTCATCTAGTGTGGCCTGAAGCATTCCATGTTTGCAAAATAGGTCAAGCTATTGAGTCAAAGTAGGGGAAAGGAGGAAGGATGTTTGCCGGCTCATGAGGATTCAAAGAATTCCTTATTCAAAGGGATTTATTAATACACGTGCCCTATCCTGCCTAATCTTAAAACCGTTTGATGCTATTTACTATCAGGTGCACTACTATATAGTAATTCCTCCTGCATAAGGAGATTGGTCACATCCGTGGAGGGGTGTAACTTCTCAGAGCTTTCCCTTTAGTGGAACACTCTGAGTTGCTTCCCCCGAATGTTTAATGATGTGCCCTTCCGAGCTCTCTGTGTTGTGATGTGCTTGAGAGATAGAAACTCGGGCTCTTCCCGACTTGTATTTATAGAACCTGTTGGGAAAGTGGGAGGAACAACTTTTCTCAAGAGGGGAGGGGGGTCACCCACAGAGAGAGCTCAACCCTCAGAGATCTATGTACAAACTGGGTTTGCAAGAGGTTCCAATTCCTTTCTTCAACTTCCGGTGGAAGACTTGCTACCTCCTTGAGGAAGAAAATATCTTGTGAATATCCAACAAGAAGTTCAATGTGTAACTACTTAAGGTAACGGATTTCTAGAAAGACACATTGTTGTAAAATGGCTTGAGAGGGACTTTGGCAGGTAAAAGCCTGAGGCCTCACAGCAGGCAGGAGACAAATAGGCCATCTAGTGAAGGCTAAGTGACAAGTTCATTGAGAGAAAAGTAAAGGGAAGAGAAAACGAGAGATACAGAGAGGAAGAAGAAGAGGAAGAAGAGGCAAGGACCAGCTGGCCTCTTCAGGACAGCAGCATGGAGAAGAGCAAGAGCAGAAGGGGGCTGAGTTTGTCTCTTAAAGGGACCTTTTGCACCTGCTTACATACATAGTGACAAAACAGCCATAGGACCCTGGACTGACCAGGGTACTGCACATCCTGTCAGATGACAAGGACCAGCATAATGCCTGAATCATAACATACATACCAATATTTTAGTTATCTGTGGTGGATTTTTAAATCTTGCCTGCCATTTTCAAGTTTCTATAATGATTTTGAATTTTTAATAATGAGAGAATTATATGTGCACATATTTATCATATGTACACACATACATACTTAACATATACACATGTATATATTCAAATATCTATACATATATTTACGTATACACACATATTACAGAGACCTATATACAAAAGGAATTTTATCATCAATTGAAAAAATATTTGCAAAAAAAATAGGACAGTCAAGATACGAAATATTATAGAGTCTCAGAATAGCACCTGTTCCTCTTCCTTTGCTCCTAACAGCTGATACTGCTGCCCACATGTTCTAATTACAACATACTTTACAGAAATAAAAAAAAAACTATAGGAAAGAGAGAATATAGGACTACTTTCTCATAACCTTTAACAGTGGAGTAGAAAATGCTTAGAACCATAATTCTCAGGGTTTAGGAAGACTTATAACCCGATTAAATTTCTGATCTTGCTTTTAAATAGCTAATCTTCTTTAGGCTAGACCACTGAAGGACATGGTTGCTCTAGGAATAAGGTAGCTAAGCCTCAAGTAGTTAGTACCTAGGTAGCTGCCAAGATGTGTGAGCAAGAGATGACATTTAAGCATAAACAGAAAACAAAACAAAACCAGAGAAACAAAGGATTGAGCTATCTTGTCATTGAAATCCATACTTACCCAGCTTCTGATCTTATTCAGTGCACACAGAATTGTCTAACAGGTAGCTTACCCAGGTAACTGCTTCCTTAGGTTGTAGAGGCAGGGCAAACTCCACAGAGCCACAAAACAGTTTTACATAAAATAGAAGTCAAGCTGGAACTTCTGTATCCCCAGGGCAAATCTCTAGCCTTGCATTTCTTATCTGGACATGTTTATCTCCTTAACGTCTCCTATTCTACCATGTGATAAGAGTCCTGCTAAGAAAAGCAATTTATAATCAGAGGCTTGCAGTGGGGCCTTTCCCTCTCTGGGGTGTTCCCTGGAGGATGAGACAGAGTCCTGCTACAGGGAGGTGGGAAGTAGAAAGCAGTCAGTGGAAACAGCAAAGAACTAGATGTGTTGGACTTTGCCTGGCTTTGCTCAAATTATGAAGGGGTGGGACTCTTTCTCAAATTCAGGAAAAACACTAATAGGAGCTTTTGGCTTAATGGAGATTTTCATAAAGATATTTCAAGCCATTTATCCTGTGCCTGTGTCTAGGACAGAGAGAGAAGGTGGGGTAGGGGCAGAAGCAAGATCTTATTAAAATAGATGGCTAGCCACTCTGATTATTTTAAGATGTTACACAGTGGCATTCGGGGGCAGTAGTGTGTTCAGTATTGCCCTCATGAGGAACTCTCTCAGCGCCAGCTCCTCTGCTGGGCTCCCCTCTGGGAAAGTCACCTGCCAGCCATGAGTTCTGCACATTCTCCCAGATAAGACACACGGACTTGCCTTAAAGGATTCGGAGAATTGGATTTTCGTGCATACTTGGCTGGGTAGAAGAAAGAAAATCCCTCCCAGCTGTTTCTGTGACTCAGACCAAGGCACTTGGGTCCACTAGACCCCAACTGTTAGATCTAGACTTATGTTTCCAGAGTTTAGATAAGGCACAAGCAATCCCGTTATGTTCTAGAATGAAGGGCTGAAGACCTTGATATAGGTAGGAGTACTTGCATCCTCATCAGTTGGAAGGTCTACATGAGATCTTCTCAATTCTATACATAATACTGGGCTCACTTACCCTGCCTTCTTTTATATTTGGGGACCAAGGAGAGTACATATGATCTTGCTTATTTTAACCCGCTGTCAGTGCTCAAGGGGCCTCTGTTCTCCATCCACACAGCTTAGAGCAAAGTGTTATGAATTATAGGGCACTGGGATTCTACTAAAGAGCTGTACTATGCCTTGAAATCTCCCCCTTCCCCAGTTTTCTGTCAGTATTGCACAGGTCCTTGAAATGCAAGCTTTTGATCATAGATTTTAGTCACTAAATGACTCAGGGCAAATGCTTAAAACAAACAGCTGGATCTCAGAATAACTAGTTGGAAGCTGCAAACACACATCAAGGATGCCCTTTGTTATTTGCTAATGAAGCTGGTTCCTGAACTTATTGGAGAATCCATTCAATGTAGACCGAAGGATAAACTAGCCTGGACAGTTCCGAAAGGGGAAGAAGAAAGTAAAATCAGGAATGCAACAGCATACCTCAGTACACCTGTATTATTTTCAACCTCCACCTGACCCAAACAACTTGAAGACCCCTATAAAGGTATGCATTTTTGTCTTTAATTTATCTTTACTCCCTAGACAACTACATTTGGTTGGGGTGGGGCCAGGATCTGCAGAGAAGCCAGGCTGAGAAATTCTGACTCTAGGTAAGTAATGATTCAACCTCATGAAAAGCAAAGAAGGGGGCTTGTACACATTATGATGGGTAAACTCCTGTAGCTGTTAAAATGTTTTTCTTACAACTCCTGTCTCAGTAATCCATGCAAACAGAAAGGGCCAGTGAGTCAGACGATAGAGAGTGATTGAATACGGGTTCAATTTATATTTGACTTTTTTGGTCAGTTTCAAAATTCAGAAAATTGATGAATAATTAGGCTAAGCCATTCACAATGTTAGGGAACTGTGAGGAATTTAGGTACATAAAGTATAGCTACTGAGATCACTTCATGCATTTGCACGGGTCGTAAGCTCAATTTGGGGCATGAATAGAAGAACAGACATGTTTCTTGCTCTCAGGTAGTTTCCATTCTTATTCCGTTCAGAATAAGAATAAACTAACGGCCATGCTGGGTCATGTTTATGATTACCAACTCTTGCAACTATATTCTAATGAACACTGAATTCTAATGTCTGTTTGGCACTTTCTTTTCTCTGGTCTGTACATGTGCCACAAAGAGGTTAAATAGGTAGAAATGTCAGCAGTAGGCCATGGTTAGGGCTCAGGGAAGCTCAGGTTAAACTTTGCAACCATCCTGGCACGTAAGAAGCCATTTTTAACAGAGATAGATACCTATGTCTCTTTCTTTGTCTGTTAGATCAAAGAGAATCAAAATCTCCCTGAGAAATCCATGCTGGAGGAAAGGAAAGGTTGAAGCCCTGGTGCCTGCCAGAGGAGAAAGTTGCCTCCCAGGAAGAAACTGCCCTCAAATCTGACAATGTGGATCAGACTGCCTCCAAAGACAGACCTGAACCAAGGCAATGACCTGAACCAAGATCACTGATGGGAGGAACCATACCTGGATCAGGCAAGGCTGCTTAGTCAGACACAAAGTTTACCTTCTGTTTACATGTAAAACCCTGCAAGTGCCCAGAAGGGACTTAGAGATTATTAGCCGTCTTGTCTCTGCTTTTCACTCTTGCCTGTGAATTTACTGTTATAGTGGGAATGAGCAATTGAGCTGAGTTTGTTGGGGCAACAAGAACCCAAGCTTTTGCCATAAAAATCTGACTAAAGACACATTCTTCTCTTCATCTATTCTCTCTTTATTTACGTTTTTTTCCTATATTTTCCTAGAGATGTTTTGCAGAAGGTATAGGCAGGTGTAATGAAGTGCATTTGAAATCTGTTCCCTAGAAACTGATTTTGTTTTGAAATATAAACAACCTTGCCTTTTCCATTAAGATCTACACATCTTTCCCATGCTGGGGAAGCTGTAAAAACTAAACGTCGGGCGTCAGTATATGCCAGCATGCCTGGGTCATACGCCTACAAATCTTGATTTAATTGCATCCTGTGCATTAATACTTTTAAAGCATTGAAAGTGATTTTAATACTCAGCCAACATTGAGAACTTCTGCAGGAAAGATAGCAGCTAAAAATATCTTGCCTTTACGGTCGATATGGTGGATGACTTTGGACAAATTGCCAACATCTCGATAGCTCAGTTTCCTTGGCTTTCAGGTGAGAAATAAAGACCACGATTCTCCCATGGAAATGAGGAATGAGATGGTGTATATAAAGGTAATGAGAACTGCTTGACACAGACACTCAAAACAACATTTTCAATGAAATTAGTTTTATAGATGTGTACTGGCTATGAAAATCCATGCGTTCTTTTATATGTCCCAAACAGCAAACATCTAAAGTAATTCTCCACTGCCACACCCCCAGCATACACACACACACACACACACACACACACACACACACACACACACTCTCACACACATATACACAGATTATCCTAAGTAAAACAACTACACACCATAGATACACATACTACTTTAGTATTCCAGACCATGTTAACATGTTTTCTATGACAGTTACATTTTCTATATGTTGTTAGTTATCTCAAACACAGAAATCACTGAGGTTAACACAAAAGTACTGATTACTAAGAGCATATCATCATCTTGAAATACCTTTAAGACATTTATCACAACCTTTAAGACATTTATCACATTGCTTATGATATGATAAAGATCTTTAAAGATAATGATGTCATGATGAATTTTGGCCTCAGTCCCTCCTTTGACAAGAACAAAAGCTCCTTCAAGCTAACTAGGACTTGAAATAAAGAATTAGCAAAGTTGAAAACACATCTCATTCCCTCATCCCTGAAATGCTTCATTTCCTTAAATACCCACAGGCACTGACAGCTTGCACCCCAGACACTGGGGTCACTTGGTACACTTATTTTAACTTTGTATACATTCATGGTACATCTGTTGTGTTTCCTCATCCCTGATCTCCAGTTCTTGGTTCCTTCTAATTATGGCCTCCTGCCACATCTATTCCTGGGATTTCACCATCTATTTAAACAAACTGAATATTTTTATAGGCTTCATGCTATTTTAGAAAGGAAAAATAAATCTTATGGTTAGCTCAGGGTATGGTGAGAAACCAGCATTCTTTTATGTTACTGCCGGGTCCCTAATAGCTTAATACAGTTTTATTACTTTTCTTGAAGCCAGGAACTTTTATATTTTTAGTCAGTTTTCTATCTGTTCCAGCCTTTCATAAGAAATCTTTTGTTTTGTTCTGTCTGTCACTTGGGGAGATCATCAGACAGAGGGAGATGGCATATCCCATAGGAAACGCCTTGCCAAGGCCAGTCTTAGTCTCAGCTCTACAATGTCGCTCTGAACAAATGGATGGGCTGTATTACCTCCAAAACCCCACTTTTCAAACAGATTGATAACAATAGATGATTTTAAAGTTTGTTCTAAGGTCTAGCAGTTTCTTATAAGGAAAAAAACTAAAGAAAATTTCAGCGTGACTGATAATTCAAGACCTTTCTTTGGACACAAGATAACTACTGAGGAGTTGAAGGAAGAGCTGAAGGTGGTCCCCATCTCCAAGATGCTGCAATCTATACAGAAAGATGGCTCCATGTTTGAAAAGAATGTTCACTGAACCTGCTTCTTCCTTGGCTGTTTAATTCCACTGTGGCACATTCTCTGTACTCATTACAGCCAAATTGTCTAAAACAAATACAACATAAATAAATACCTGGAGATGCTTAAGTATGAAAGGAAAAGACAGATGGATTTGGGAGTGGAGTCAAATCTGAAACTTCAACAGGGCAAGCTTTCCTTTTCTTCTCTTTCTTTCTTTTTTTTTGTTTTTTGTTTTTCACAAAGTTTTGCCTCAAGGGTGGGCTGAATTCATAGAGGGAATGTAGAAATAGAGAAAAGCTTCAATAACAACCCAGCCAGAGGAAAATGGGATACAAATCCCAGACACCAAAGGATATAAGAGAATTCAGGAGCAGAGACCCGGATGGGTGATTCCCCAATTTCACATAGTTCTCAGCCAGCATAGCAAATTCTTGGACGATTGACTGGAGAGTTGCACTTCTGCCCACAGATGGGAAAACACATTTTTTCTGTGGATTCTAACTACATAGACTGCAACCTGAAATCGCTACAGCAAAATCCAAAATTCTTCAGTGTAGAGGCTAGCACCCTGAAACCTGTGAGCCAAATCTGACACACCATCATTTTTGTAAATGAAGTACCTGTGGATCACAGCCATGGCTGCTCACTGATGCATTGACTGTGGATGGTTTGGGGAGCTGGAAGGTTTCAGAGGCTGCATCATTTTGAAGACTAAAATGTGTACTAATTAGCCCGATGTAGATGTGTCTTCCATCTCCAGTTCTTGCTGACACCCAGAATTCAGATGTCAAAGAATTCCCAATGTCAAGAAAAATGTAAACATTTTGTGATGTATGAAGAATCAAGAAAATATAACCAATGCCTAAAATAAAATAAAATAAAATAAAAATGTTGTTCTAGAAAAATAAAACTCTCACAGAAATAACCTTAAAGCAATGAGTACCACTGCATTCCACGATGGGAAGAAAAGCATTTTCCAAAACAATAAAAATTAGGGGTTGCAGCATAGACAAATGAGCCATGAAAAGAAAAAATAATTGACAAGTTAAAGGTATGAAAATGATGATATTTAAAATAGGAAGAATCCATTAAACAAGTTTAACAGAAAAGAAATGACAAAGAAAAATTTAAATATCAAGTTGGTAAACTTGAAAAGAGATCAGCAGAAATTCTTCATTTAAGACAATAGAGTAGAAAATGTTGAAATTGGTCCATAGACCTAAAGGGAAAATCAGAAGATCACCAAGTGTTTTAATTTTATTTTAGAACATTGTTGTAGCAAAATAACTAAGAAGATCAATTTTCAAGGAGAAAAAGTTGACTTAAGCTGTAAATTTCAGATATATCTATTCATAATCAGTTGGCCCTTTGCTTTGGATCCTTCAGGGAGCTCTATGATGAGAATGTGAGCTTCATTCTGGCAAATTAATCTCCACAGCTTCTCAATCATGAGACCAGGAAAGGGAAAGAAAGAGAGATGAAGAATGAGAGTCTGAGGCTAGAATTTCAGTATTTCCTTCAAGAACACACTCCAAATGACCTAACTGCCTTCTAATAAGTCTTACTTCTCCACTGCTACTCTGTGTTTCCAAGGCTGGACAGGCTCTGACCAAACCCATAACACCATGCCACTGAAGCTCCTAAAGGCAAAGAGAAGCAATGGATGCACAAAAGCAATGGAATGCATTGGCTGAAAAAGAAGGCCACTCAACCCTAGTTGGGATGTTGAGTATGTTAAATATATTAAAAAAGAAAGAGAAAAGAAATATGAAAAGAAAATGCTCAGATATATTATATCACACAAGTGAAAAATAAAAATGAAAATACTATAGAAATCCCAGATGAGAGACTTCCAGGAGAGAGGGCAAAGTAGAAACTGTATTTGTATGAGCTACAAATATTGGCTAACTAGGGCAGAGCTAAATCCAGCAATTTCTTATCTTCAAGAAGCATATAGTATAAAGCCTGCCATAGTGAGACAAGTCACCAGAGAGGCAAAAGCTCTGAAGAGCTGACTATCACAGCAAAACTTCTCCTGTGATAACTACGTGTACCACAAACCCTCAAGACCTGATCATCTCTCGAGGGTCGGGACTCTCAAACCATGAGAGTGGTAATTAAGTTTCCCCATGCTGCTGATGAAAGTGTTCATGCCATCACAAAACAAGCAAAACTTTTAGCTTCATAAAGTTTACCAAAAGTAACTCAAAATGAACCAGAAATCTATGTTTTTAACTATGACATTTTATGAAAAAAAACACAGAGGAATATCTGCATGTTCTAGAGTTAGAGAAAGATTTCTTAGGCATGATAGCATATCATCATCTAATATCTACCATCATCTACTATCTAATACTTTTAAAAAATGATAAATTTGGTATCAGTAGACAGACAAAAGCTAAACAAATATTATTAAGTTGCAAATCTGGTTGTAAATTTTATCACACACACACACCCATCTCAGACACCTAACTGAGCAGTGTGCATGAATAGCAAATAAGGACATTCAACACTATTAACCATTGGAGAAATTCAAACAGCACCCATGGTGAAACACTCCCAATTACATCAACTTCCATAAATGGGATAGTACCTGTGTTCGTGCAGATGTTGCACAACTGGATCTCTTATTGCTGGTGTGAATGAAAAATGGCACAGCCGCTCAGGAAAGCATTCACGAAACTTCTTGGCTCAGCAACCACACTCCTGAGTGTTTCACTTAGGAAAACAGAAATCACATTCCTATAAATGTTCCTAACAGTTTTAGTTTTAATCACCTCTAACTGAAGACATCAGCTCAGAAATTCTTCCCTGGTAGAAGGACACACTGCAGCATGTTTATGTGATCGACTGCTTCTCAGTCATATAAAGAATTGGATACGTGTACAATTTGGGTAGCACTCAAGGCAATTAGAGAGGGAATGGGGAGCCAATGTCCATGTTACATAATGTATCATGCAGTGTTCTGTAAATAATGGTACTGACAGAAAGGCTCAGTGGTTACCCAGAATATCCCTGAGAGGAAGTGAAATTGTAAGGTAATCTTCCCTGATGCAGGTTTACCTTCAGTTGTTTTAGCAACAGACATTCATCAAAAAAAAAAAAATACTGAGTTTGATTGCTAGAAAAAAAATGACACTGATGGTTTTAAATTGCATTCTAACCCAAGTAGAATATGATGTGGGGTTTGAACTATTCCTGTGTCCAGGGTAAACATCTGCTATACATTGTCTGAATATTACAGCATTAAAATTTTGTATTTCTAAATTTTAAGGTTAAATAATTAGGAAAACAAAATATTAAATTAGCCAGTATCATTTTCAAATGCCTCAATAACCACTTTCTTAGTGATTGTCTTGGTCATAAAATTCTCAGTATGCAGTATTTGCTCAAGTAACTTTTATTTTATTTAATAATGGCTCAAGAATAGTAAAGCTGGCAATTTGGCTAGGACAAAGAGAAGCCGTAAAATTCTTTCTTGAAGTGAAAAGGATAACATTTTTATTTTATAAGAAAATAGGTAAAACTTACTCAGCTCTCTAACCAAAAGTAACCTTCTGTCCCTAAAATTGAAAAGAAATAAAAACATAAGATTCATACTAGTTCTACTGTCTTAACTCAAACTGCAACAGTTTCTACAGTTTCTAATTAATATGGAAATTAATATGAAAAAAATGTGTTAAATTATAGGTTTCAGCACTTTAGGATTTCAGATATCCACTTGGGTTTTCAAATGTATTTCCTAGATATCGAATGGTCTGATGTAATTTCAAAGTTTATAGCATAGGTTGCCATGGTAATTGTGGTGGTGCTTGATAACTCTTCATACTGACATACTATTACATAAAAAAATGTGGCAATCCAAATAATGTCTGTAGTTTCTTTAATAGTATTTCACTATGTCACTTTCCTGGCTTTGAAAATTGACTGTGATTATATGATACTTTTGGAAGGAAAGTACATTGAAGTCATGTAGGAACTCTCACTAATGGTTTTATAACTCTCTTTGTGATTCCCAAGCTCTGGCTTAGAATGTTAAAGAAATATGTTACCAAATCAAATATACCAGTATAAGCAAATAATTATGTCATAATCAAAAAGAACATGTCACAAAATTACAATGCTGGCTCAACCAACAGTTTCCCATGAGACCAGATTGAATGTAAAATAATTAAGGATCATGTCAGTAGATGTTAAAATTTGAAAAATGTTATAATACCTTTATGAGCATTCACCAAGTGAGTGAATGTTCTTAATTCCTTCGTACAAAGGTGTTTATAACTAATACTGTATTTACCAGTGAAAACCAGAATTTTCCCTGTAATCAAGAATGAAAATATTTTCTCACATTTCCTCATAGAATACCAAGCTAGAGAAGTAAGGCAAAAAGGAAATAAAGGGTACATGGATTACAAAAGGAAAGATAAAACTGTTCCTCTTTTTACATGTCATAATTATCTGTAGGTGGAAGTTTCTGTCATGCCTGGTCCCGCAGCCATTCAGCCCTTTTCTCGGGAAGGCATTCTCATCTTGCTTCTTCTGTACCTGACTTTTGACGGACTCTCTGCCTTTTCTCTTCCCAGAATTCTCTTAGTCTGATCACCCCACCTGTACTTCCCACCTGGCTACTGGACAATCAGCGTTTTATTAAACTAGTACAAGTGACAAATCTTTACAATGTACACGAGCATATCCCACAACAATTATTTATATAAAAACCAACAAGGAATCTGCAACAAATAAAATATACTATAGAAGCAGGGCAGTGATAGTACATGCCTTTAATCCCGGCACTGGGGAAGCAGAGGCAGATGGATCTTTGTGAGTTTGAGACCTGTTTTACAGAGGTAGTTACATAACAGCCAGGGATACACAGTATTTCTAAATATTAATGACAAGTAATGAGATAAAATTTAAAGAAAAACAGCAGCATTTTCAATTGCCTCAATGAAAGTTACTTAAGCATAAATTGCAAATGCTGAAAATTCCAAATTGCTGATAGAGGAAATGAAAATGCTATGTGGAAATAACATACTATATTTCTAGATGTGAAGATTCAAGGGAATGAAATGAAAATTCTCATCATGGTGTCTTCCTAGTCTTATTGGAACTTGTTAAACTGTTGATAATCCCGGGAGGCCTGCTTTTTTTCTGAAGGAAAATGGAGGAGGAATGAATCTGGGGGGTCAGGGATGTGGGAGACTGAGAATATTTGAAGGAAGGGAAACTGCAGTTGAGATGTAATGTTTGACAAAAGAATAAAATAAGTCATGTACACATATAATTAAAAAAAGATGAAAATTCATCAGTAGTTCTAATGCATTCCCACTCAAAATTTCAATGGGATTCATTTTGTGATAGAGATGGGAAAGTCAACTATAAAATTTGCATGCTTATAGTCAAATCACTATTAAAGTGACTATTAAAGATAATTCATACTATCCAATTTTATGATTTTCTATAAAATCCACAAAGCCAAAGCAATGTATAATTGATGTATGAATAGACAAAAAATGGTGGATAATGAAAAAAATGTAATTGCAAAAAATATAGCAACTGACTTTGGTACTTGGCACTTGTCAATTTAGCTTTTTAATAGACCTTTGATTGCCTCCTAAAAGAATTTATTAAGGCACACACTAAATGGTACAATATTGACTCTTTTAAAGTCAGCAACTAAATACTAGATATTAAATCCATAGTATTGCATAATCATGCCCTTATTTATTTCCAAAGCATTTCCATTCCTCTTAAATGAGGCCCCTCACTTCTTATATGTCTCACCCATTACTTCTTGAACCTATAGATCTAGGTGCAGTCTTTCTGGTATTTGCAAGTTGGTTGATTCTGGCTATCTCAACTAATGGAATCATGGAAGTCATGATCTTTATATCTAGCTTCCTTCAATTAGGACAGACTTCTTTAGGCTTATCTATACTGTAGGTCTACCACAATTTCATTCCTTTGATCATAGAGTAGACTGACTTACAAAAAATACATAAGATATCAGTTGAACTATTTCAAACAAGAAAGTCAATCATATGGTGTCACACAAAGTCCATGTGTATAAGTAGGGTCTGCAGAAAGAAGTAATGACAATTGTAAGAGGATGAAAAATGAAAATGTTCTTGCCATGGTAATGTTAACAGAAAGATCAAGAAGTCAAAAATCAACCAGGGTCAAACTTACCTGTGCTTAAACATTGGGCTCACCAGCTTCAGGACTTAACAAATAAAACACTGGCCAATGCAAAACAGTGCTCAACTCTGGGCTTGATGTTCAAAATCTATGACTATGAGGTGACATCTCTGTGGCATTTCTTTATATTTTGATAAGATAAATATTTAACATAAAATTTTCAATTTCAAGTACTTTGAGTCACTAGGGTCCCTTTATTAGAGTCATAATGTTGTGCAAACATAACCACTGTCTGCTTCTAAAATGCTTCCATCATCCCAAAAGATGACTGCACCCTTAAACAATGATCAAACTTCCTTTTTCTCCAAAACTATGACAATTTCTAATCTACATTCTTTATCTATAAACTTATCAATTCTAATTTCACATGCCAATGGGATCACAGAGGTGTGTGTGTGTGTGTGTGTGTGTGGATGTGGATGTGCATGTCTGTGTGCATGTGTTGGCTTATTCCATTTAGCATTACATTTTGAAGGTTGATTTCTTTTGTATGATACTTTTCTGTAGTTTAACTGCATTCTACCATCTACATTCTCCTTCATTGATATACTCAATTGTGATGGGCAGTTGGGCTGTCTGCACCTTTGACTATTATGAATCAGGCTTCAGTTTTCTTCATCTTCTACACGTAATATTTGTTTTAATTTTCATTCATATCTAAGTATCTTGCAATTGTCCTTGTGAATTCTGCTGAAACTTCTATTACAAATATGTGATTTATCAATGTGATAATTTCTATGTATCTGTGACTTTCCATGTTTTCCTTCTGTGAACCTGGAGTTATTCCACTTCAGTTAAACATAATTTTTTAGAATGGTTTTAATCTTCTTTAGAATTTTAATTTACTGAATAAAATTTAGTATATTTTAATATACTGAAAATTGTATTTCTCTCTTTACTTTGTCAATATTAGTTTTATTTATTTTGGAGCATAGTTCTGTGACTCATATACATTTGCAGTTGTTTCATCTTTATGATCCCTTTATTGATATAATATTCTCATATAACCCTATAACAGCTTTACCTTAAAGTATACTTTATCTAATAATACTCATGGCCCAACTCTATATTGGTTACATTTACCATGGAATATTCATACCCCAACCATTTATTTCCAACAGATTTATGCCTTTGGTGGTAAAGAGCATTGCTCTGGTTTGAATGAGGTTGAGTTTTTCCCATTTGTGACAAGTTTGATCCTCGAGGGGTAGTATAGAGAATTGTGGATCTTTTAAGAGGCATGGTCTATATATGGCTGAGCATTCCAGTTACAACTACCCTACAGAGGTTGACCAGTTGTGAGTTTCTGCATTAACCACTGTTCACAGTACTAAGCAACTTCTGTGATGAGGCCTGAGAACTGCACCTATCTATGGATATGGAGTTAGAGTCTAGAGAAGAGTTTGATACTGTAGCCATTGATCAGAATAACAACTAGCTTCTCCCCTGGGGAATGTGTCTCAATAATCACAGGTTCTTGGTCAGACTTATACAATTACTCTTGCCACCCTCTGCCGATACATGCACCCTGCCATGGCTCAGGGACCACTGTAGAAAAGAAGGTGGAAAGAGGTCAGAAAGAACCAGGGTAAAAATAGTGTCTTCTGGGCATAATAGGAGAGCTGTCCTTGTCTTAGGATGTTATTATTGTGAAGGGACTCCATGACCATGTCAACCCTTAGAAAGAAAAACATTTACTTGGGGTTGGCTTACAGTTCAGAGGTTTAGTCCATTATTGTCACAGTGGGGAGCATGGCAGCGTGCCGGTGGACATGGTGCTGGAAAGGTAGCTGAGAATTTTATATCTGGATCCACAGGCAGCATGGAGTGACAGTGATACCCTGGCCAGGCTTGAGCTTTTGAGACCTCAAGACCCACTCCCTCGTGACAACCTCCTCCAACAAAGCCACACCTAGTCCTGCAAGGCCATACCTCCTGATAGCGCCACTTCCTAAAGGCCTAGGATGGCCATTTCTATCCAAACCACCACAGCCCTCAGGAACTTAAGAACCTGTGCTTGTCTGTGCAAGATATGCACAAAAGCAAGCCAGCCAATGTTTTAGCGAGGAAGGGGAAGGAGTTAATGAGTTCCCACCTGTAACTGAGACACTGTGGGTAGGTAATTGCTTCTGGAGGAGGGAGAGTCAATTTTCTTTCATAGTTGAGCAAATTTACTGTTATCTTTATTTTTTAATAATAAACCATTGTCCCAAGAGCTAATTCTGCTTTGTCTCTCTTTGAGTTAGCATATGTTCATCGCACAACGCCATGGGCTTCCTTATGGCATTTCCAGCCACTCATATGATGTACTCTGACCACATTTACTACTCATCACACAGGATTATTTTTCTCATTTCTCTCTTCCCATCCCCAAAGAACTCCACTTATTTCCATGTCTTTTTGCTATTGTTCCCCTAAGTCCAGATGTGAGGTAACTAGCATGATCACTGTCTTTCTGGTTTGGTATGATGTTGTCTAGTTCCACCCATTTTCCTGAAGCCATGTAATTTAACTCTTTATGGTTGAATAAACACTCCATTATGTATATATGCCACACTTTCTTTATCCATTCATCCATCAGTGGGAACCTAAGCTGATTCCAAATCTTTAAGCTTCATGTCTTTTTTAATTATATTTTTACTAATTCTTTGAGAATTTTATACAGTATACTTTGACTATATTTGTCCCAGCTCCTTTTCCTAACTTGCTCATGTCCTCATTCCCCTTTCATATCATCTGATTTTTTTTTAGAAATTAATATATTGAGTCCAACTTGTAGGGTCCATGTACTCCTGGATTTAGGGACATTCACTATACAGTGGTTGTCCTGTCAGGGCCACTCATCTCTTGGATATATATATATATCTTCTAACAAATAAAAAGATTCAAATGAAAAATGGAAATAATTTCTCAAGGGCCACTATTGCTTTTTGCCATTTGTAGGATGGATAGACAACTAGCATTACTGAATTTCAGAAGATTAGAGGATAATCTTAGACTGATGTAACAGAAAATCTTTATGGAGGAATTTAGGTTTCATCTGAATCTGACAATGGAAATAATGAAGGAAAATCTAAGTGTAGAAAAATGACAGAGTTTGGAAATTAGTAGGTGCATTTGGGAGATGCATGCTAACTTGAGCTGTTTGTTTGAGAGATTACATTTCTTATTTTCTTTAAAATCCTCCTTTTCTTAGTTGTAGAAGTGCAGAGGGATGGTGTCTCTGGAGCATAGTCTACAGATACCCCTGAATCATTGCTTCTTTTATTATTTTATAATAGGAGGCTCAGAGAACAACTGTATTTCATAACATACTTGCCTTTCTATTTACTATAGGCTTCATATAAAATTAAGAAATGCATACTATTTTGGGGAAAATGAGGTTAACATGTAATTGGTTTAGAAGGCTATGCCTATCTGACATCTTCCAGGTTAGAATAGGGTTAGGGAATGAGATATGCTTGGGACAACAGATGCTAAACCAGATTCTGAGCCCTTCAGCAGCTTTATTTACAGCAGCAAACTGAACAAGATATGTCTGAGCACAGATGCAAAGTGGATGCTGATGCTGGCAATCTTAGCAGCCATGGCACTGGGGAGAGGCAGCTTCCACTACATTGCACGAGCCTTAGATTAATAGTTTTGTCCCTTCTTATCATGTAGTCCCCACTACTAAGATCTGTGCCTTCAGTTCATTTTGCGCTTGTTTCTATGCCATGTGCCATTTACCTGACATGTTCCTTTTTCCTCGGAGAGCAGCATTCATCTTTGGCCAACTTATTAACATAAAACCTTAATAAAATCATACATTTTTATCCTAGCTTGGGGATTTCATTGCATCAAAGAGTGAGAGAAACCCAGAGGTGGATTCCTATTAGAGATGCTTCAGAGGACCTAGATTAACCCCACCCTAGCCTTCTCCCCTTCATTGTCCCTGTCCAGTGCATGCTCTAAGGCTTCTTGCTTCTCTGCAATAGCCAAATCGCTGTTGAATTGTATCTGAGCTCTCAAACACTTTCTACTGTCTTATTTGAAATCAAACTTGAAGGACAAGCAAGACCAGTGAGAACTTTATTTTATTGATCACGTGCTGTTGGTCAGGAGCAACTTGCCAATTTAGTGATATTTAGTGTTCCCATGTATGATGAGGAACGAAGGACATGGGAGAGAAGCTAATTGTCTACAGTCATGCTGCAAAGATACAAGGAAGCTGTGATGCACATTCAGTCAGCCAGGCTTGGGGTTTCAAGTTCCAGACAAGAATGAAAGGCAGTAAGCAGCATAGTAGGTATCGAGAGTGTAAAAACAGAATGACCAGATACCATCATCTGAGGTCTTCATGATGAGCAAAAGTGAGGAACTCCGTGCGGCTCAAATGCAAGCTTCACTAAGAGAAGGGCTAAAGGTGAGATGGCAGGTTTCCGGGCATAATAACTAAAAGAACAAAGAGGATGTGGAAATAGGCAGACAACATTAACCTCTGAAACTTAGCATAGAAAATAAACAGATAATGGATTGCAGCCGAGATTCTAATTCATTTTAAATAGTCTGTCTCTTGGCGAGGTTAAGACTTGACTGTGACCTGATTAAAGGTATTATGCTATATTCTGAAAAATTCCATCTGAGTATGGCTCTTTCAGGGACAGAAATACCCACCGAGAAGAATCAAAGAAGCAAACTGCTGCTGCCTGGCATACACACAATCCAGCAGGGACTAGGAGAGCTTTGACCCCAACACATGTATCAGAATGTCAGGAAATGAAGATTCTTTGGTATTATCATCAAATTAAGAAATTTAGTAGACTGTATTTTCTATAGCAAAACCTTTTTCTTCAGTGAAACTTTGTGCATAAATTAAATGTGTAATTTAGGCAAAGGGAGGGCCATTTAAATAAGGGCAGCCTGGAGGACCCAGATCCTGAAAACTCTGTTTCCTTTTACACCTACAATAATGATAAAATTAATTTTAAAACAACCAAAACTCCTGAGGGCAATTTTGAGGTCACTAAGAAACATTGTTATGGATTTTGTCCTCACATTAGTTTGGTATAGATTAGTGATACACTGAATAGAAACCATCACATTCTGGTTTGGGTAGATAAGATGTGTTGTGCAAAGGGAGTTCCATACAAAACTCCAAAAAAAAGCAAGTTAACATTCTGGAATTCCAGTTTGTTTTTTGGCTCTTTTGAGTTGACATAAGTTGACAGTTGTCCTAGTTTTTTTTTTTAATGTTCTTGTTATTAAATTGTTTTTTCTTTTTTTTGTGACAAAGATTCTTGTTGCCTAGGTTGGCCTTGAACTTCTGATCTTCCTGCCTCCACCCCCCAAGTTTAGGGATTACAGGCATGCATTATTAACATGTCTAGCTTTTGTGATGCTGGGGATTGAACGTAAGGCTTAGGAATACTAGGCAAATAATTCTAACAGCTAAGCTACATTCTCAACCATTATAATTGGTCTCCTAACCTCAAAAGCTGTCGCTTCTCTAGCTCAAGGGTATTCTCTTACAATAACATTTTCTCTTTAAAACAACTCCTTGTGCATCATGCTAGGAATATTAAATTTAATTCTCAGTAATGGAGATATAGTATTTATTTTTGAAAGAAGGGATCTACATATGTCTAATTTTTTAGATATCAAATATCCTATCAGCTTTAGAAAGGATGAGGGTACAAATTGTATAATTGTCTTTCTTTTTTTCTATTTTCAAACAACTATAATCATTCCATAGTAAACTGTATTTTATATCATGTTTCTAAACTATCCAAAGACTGCAGACAGAGTAACAAACAAAACAAATAAGTATGTTGATACCCATATTTGTTATATTTTCAAGGGAAAACAGATAATTGTAAAAAAAATACTAAAGCAAATAAATCAAATTATCACACAGAGTGAGGCACTCATTTATAACAAAGCTGACTTAGTAAGTGTTTTTGTAAATAATGTTTTATTAGAACACAGCCACACTCATTTACAAAAGAAATTATTACCTGTGTTTAGGTTCAGATTCTTACAGCATTGTTGAATAATTGCAAAACAGACTATATGGTCTTCAAGTTCAATTGCTTATTCTCTGGCCGGTTATTGAAACATTTGCTGACTCATTAGCATGTTATATTTCAGTTTGCAGAAAATAACATGAAATAAAGAAAAAATCAGAAATAATGACAGGAAAATGCTAACATATTATAATATACATAATGTAGAGCGAGTGAGTTCCTGGAATGTTCAGAGAGCCTTTCACTCTGAAGATATTGCATTAGCAGCTATCACTTGATTTCAAAACAAATCCAGGGAACAGATTCACCGTTGCATCTTTTCCTAGATAATCTCCAATTCAATGATAAATTTGCTGTATTAGTGCCTTATCACTTTGCATTTGTACAATTGCAATAACACTGTAGCTTAGATGTTCAATAACCATCTCTCTCTCTCCCCAGCGACCCATCTCACACTATTACATATACACATAAACATGCTGAAATCATTTCTCTCTCTGCTGAAAAACCTCCCAAATCCCTGTCAACTACATAATGCAAGTCGAACTCCTCAGCCAGAATTCTACTTCTGGCTTGGCTTTCTACTGCTGTGATAAAATGCTAGCCAGAAGCAACTTGGGGAGGGATAGGTTTATTTCAGCATACAGTTTATAGTCCACCATTGAGGGTAGTCAAGACAGGAACTCAAGCAGGGTAAGAACCTGGAGGCAAGAATTGATTCAGAAGCCAATGAGGAAGGTTGCTTACTAGCTTGTTCACCATGGCTTGCTCAACTTTCTACAACCCAGGATCACAGTAAAGAGTGAAACCATCCAAAGTATGCTAGGCTGGGCTCTCACATCAATAATTAATTAAGAAAATGCACCCACCAGACTGGTCTATAGGACACTGATAAGCCAGTCTGATGGAGGAATTTTCCCATTTAAGGTTCTCTCTGCCCAATTAGCTCTAACTTGTGCCAAAAAGAAAACAAAACCAGAAACAACTAAGGCTTTCAATTGCTTGACTTCTCTGCCACTTTGTAAGGCTTTCAGACCAACTACCATACCAACCATGTCTGTATGTCCATCCACGCTAAATGCAGTGCACAACATCCATTGAGCTGAGAGATGAAGAAGGAGTCAGAGAAAGAACTTTCATCTCTGGGACACCTTGGAAAGTGTAATTGGGACAGAGGGGGTGCTCAAGTATAAAGCGGCAGGGATTAACTTTTGTGTAAGGAGGAGGCTGGAGCTGAGCACCTGACCAAGTTAGACAGAACAGGGATGAATGTGAGGAATTCAACTAGAACCAGATAGATCAAGCTTTAGCCTCAGCTGTGTTACTATAGACTGCATAGGGACAGGAAGAAGAGAAGAAGGCAAGTGAGGAAAATACAGAGGCAATTCAGGGGAGTGTTGCCAGTATCTTGCATTCTGGTGGTAAATACAAGCTATGATGAGGATACATTTGCCCAGAGACCTTTATGTAAAGACCTGATCACCAGGGTGATGACACTGGGGAAGCTGTAGATCTTCAAGATGTGAGGCTTAATGGACCATCTGAAGGAATTGTGGGCCCCCACATTCTCAGTTTCTCTGTGCTCCCTAATGTATAAACATATCTGAACACACACTCCTGCTACAATGTGGCACAATATGCCTTGTCACCAGAGCTAAGTTGATGCTGGTGCAGTGGTTTTGAACTTCCAAACCTGTAAATTAAATCACTTTCTTCCCTTTACAGTTTGGTTGTTTCTAGCAATTTGTTGTAGCGACGTGAAGCTGTTGGAATCTGGACAGTTGTCAAGGTGAAGCCTATAGGATTTTCTGTTGTATTTGATGCACACAGGCAGAGGTGAAGAAAGAAGAATCCCAAGTTTAGTCCCAAGCAACTGGAGCTATAGAGGTGGCATTTACTGAGACAAGGAAAACTGAAGGGCAAAAGGAACATTTTTGGGTGGCGGTGGTGTTGAAAGTAGATTGTAAATTTAATTTCAGATACAACAAGTTTGAAATGCCATTCATACCTTTCAATAAAAATACATAGAAATTGGCATGTATGAATGTGGCGATCACAGCAGAGGCAAAGGTCAGAAGTATAAATACACCAAGCATATCGATTCACACTTACAGAACATACATGAGCAATGGCCGTGTGCAGACCAAACTGTTTGTAATTATCTGTGATTAGGCAGTAATTCAAATTTACAAAAAAACAGATGATGTGTCTTATGCCTGGTTTTAATATACATTGAATTTCTCCAGAATACGAACGATTATGTAAATCAAAGGAATTTTGCCCTTAAGTTTGGTTCTGAAGTTTCAAAGAGAATTATTCACCCTTTTGGAAGTTTATCTGACTGACAGCACAGCGTCGCTGCTTGAAGTAATTCAATCACCTACAACAGAGCCACGTTCTCTTGGATTTGAAGCTCTTGCCTTCAGACCGCTTCAAAGACTGGAAGCAAAAGTCAAGTTCTTACACACATTTGACATGAGTACTTTACGCATCATGCATAATACTCATTATTTTAATATGAAATTTTTACTGTATAGTAGAGCCAATTAATGTCTTCCTATTCCTGTTTTATATTGTTTATAAGGATTTTTTGTTCTCCCTATTGCTGTAGAATACCTGTCCTCCACCCAGGCTGACACGAGAATGAACTGTCCATATGAATGGACATATTTTTAGACTCAACACAGGCCCTCACCAAACAGCTACAGTAAAAAATGAGTCATTATATTAACATATAATGGTGGTGCTCTCTGTCTACGCTGACTTCTGGGGAGGTACACTCCAAGCCTCCTGGATTTTCCGAAGCCTCCATCTCCGAGTCAGTGAAACTCTGCATGGGCCAGCACCGATGATAAGAGGAACAGACAGTTAATGAACCACACAGTGGGCACTACCCAATACACATAGCAGGTTGGCTTCGTGGGCTTTTGCTTTTGCTCCACGGATTTCAGTTTTGCATAGTTTTAAAAATGGCAAAATTAGCATTTCAGCTACATTGAAAGCTACAAACGAAACGAACACTTCACTGCTCACCTGGTCTCTCATTTGAATACAGTCATTTTATCTTTTTTTTTTTTTGCTGTTAAGATGACACTACCCACCCCTCTTACACCAACTCTACTCAATGATGTTTTTATTTCCCTTTATCACAATTACAGTCCCACAGTCATCCTCAACTGTTTAAACAGGCACAGTCTATTAGATAATGGGTCCTTCAGGCAACACCATGGTTTGCCATGTCATGCAAGGTATTTTATGTCTCCTGTTTATGCACTGAAGCTCGACTCACTTTTCCTGACAAATAGATTTATAGCTTCAGACTTGAAGGGTAGTGTCTTATACAAGGTTGCGGACGCTCTCAAATCCCTTTTAGTTATTGATGGTAACATGTCCCTTTCAGAAAACCCCGGGGCTCAAGAAAGAAGGTTAATCCCAGGCTAGGAAGATCTGAAACGAAGAAAAACAGTCTTGCAAGCTGCTTACACCACGGCAACAGAGTCTGGAAGGCTTAACTAGCAGGCGACTAAGAGCACAGATGAGCATATTCAAAATGTACTGTCATGGCTGCTCAGCTACAGGAGCCCAGCACAGGTTCTCCATCTGCAACTGATTACAGTTCTGAAACATTTATTTGAGAGTTCAGGTTTGAGGAATAAATTAAGATATTGCCTGTCTAAATGCCCCATCACAAGAAAGAAGAGTATATACACGTGTCAGTACATCTACTGTGTGTATCTGTGGGGTGAGTGCTTCTACAGTAATATTACAGTAATTTGGTGTCCAGCCATGTTAGAGTTTCATAACATTTGCTTCTGAGTAGGGATGCTGCACCTTCCAATGTTACATCAGGACTTTTGGACATGCTGTTTCTTCTACTTGGAAAGAAGAGTCATTTGTGCTTTAAGTGTCTAATCCCTAATCAGTATTCAGGTTTTAGATAATCAATAAATTTCTGTGAGAGACCTTCTAAGTTTCCCAAATCTAAAATTTAATGCCTCTTACGTACTAATTTTTATTTTTCTTCAGCTGTAAAGTAGCAATTTGTGATGCTTTATGAATTTGATCATGGGTTAAATGTCAGTTTCTCCACAGGAAAATAGTCTTCATTGGGAAAAATAACTTTCCTGCTTTGTTTATTAGTGCCATCACATGGGGATATATAACAGATCATACTTAACGAATGGGTAGCTATTGGAGAGTCAGAGGGATTAGAAATGAGAAAATACATGTAAAAATACATTTTAGAGATAATTCCTTAACTCTGATTTCCTAAGATTGAATGCAGGTTGAACATCCATAATCCAAGATCCCAAGATCTCATGCCACAAGTAAAAAATTCAATATCTGACTCAATGAGAGTGGTCATAGGCCAGGCATGGGTACACTATAAATATTATATAAGATTAGTTTCAGGATATACATAAAAGGAATATATGAAAGGCCAGTGAAATCTGCATTTAAACTTGATTTCATCTACAAAATGTCTCATTATTAGTATATAAATAGTACAAAATACACACAAAATATCTAAAATACAAAAATAATCTGGCCTCAAGTACTTTTAGATATTTTCAACCTAAATGTACAACAAAAAAGAATATTGAGATATATTCATTCATTTTTCTTCTCTTACCTCTTCTGTGTCCCCAGTTCTCATGTTACTTAGCCTACCAGCATAATTGAATTTTTTTTTAGAATTCTCCTAAATGATGATTTACATGGGTAGAGCTATCAGGGAATTTGTGGCTTATGTAGAACTGTCAGGGAAATTTTGGCATATTAGAGTAACTCCAAATGGATAAGAGACCATGTTGAACATTTAAGCAATTGGAGAACTTGACTGATACACATGAACTCATTTTACTCTCTTAATATTGATACTTGTAAAGACCTGTCATTTTCACAAGAGGCTAATTGGTTTTTGAGGGATTCTTTTCTATAGAGTGGGTTTGGGGTTATTAATATAAAGAATTAGTTGTCAGATAGAAACCATCATTCCAGAGATTCTCCTTAATGCAGATTTTAACAAACATGCTCCAATTTCCATTTCTATTTCTTCTCAGCCTGACTATAAATCAACTATTCGACTAGGTTTTCCTTCTGTAAAACTAAGAGAACTCTGGGTTAATCCAAACATCTACCTTCTTTTTAGCCAGTCACAATTTGAGCTGTTCAGACTATAAGCGTAAACCATATTGCTAGTACGCCACCTCTGGCTATGTCTCTAACCTCCCTAAACCATTACTCTCTTCCCAACAGCAGCTTTTTAAAGGCATATGGCTCTCCCTGCACCTGTCTCCCTGCACCTGTCTCCCAGCACCCACCTCCCCGAGGGAACATTGACTGGTATCACTTCTCACAACAGGCTCATCTCCTTCCAGTAGATAGGGAAGTCTAGATGTGGTTCCAGAAATTGTAGGGAGGGCAAAAGAGCAGATTGTCGTAGGCAAGGCTCCAGGAATGATACCCCTGACCAAGTTCACTGCATTTTCAGCTTTGTATTCCTGCAAGGGAATATGTGCATTGGCTAAGTTATAAGGAAAAAAGGGGGCATTTATTTAGATTATAACTTGGGCGCCTTAAGGGCACGGTGTCTGCGTGCACTCACTGCTTTGAAGACCCTGTTCCTTGGCCACATCGCATCACAACAGAGATGAGTGTCTGGAAGAATATATCCTACTAAACACAAAGAGAACCAACCAGACATGCAGCGGTAGCAGGATCCTCTCTGAGGACATGATTAATGACGCCAAGACCTCCTTGGAGGCCTAGAGTAGACTTTCACTGTTTGCCAATACTGCCACCTTGTGGACCCAACCTTTAATCACAATAGATCCTTCAAGGACTCACATCCCACATACAGTCTGTCCCACACACCAAAGGAGCTGCTGAATCTCTTGCCTTCAGGGGTTTTCACATCAGATGCTTACCACCCCAGCTGAGCTCAGAGCTACGCTATTTTATCTATGTGAGAAAACAGATATTCTTCTTGCTCTGCCTCTTTCCCCTGATAACTCTGTTGCATATCAGACTTTCACAGTATATTTTACTGTAAACCTTAACACATCTATCAAGTCTCCAACAACAAACGAAGTTGGAAGGTAAAATGCTTTTGAGAAGGCCTATGCTAGTAAAGCAAGATTTATTCTGTTATTGACTATCAAAATGGACAAAGGACATCTGCAACAGGAGACCTGGCTACACATAACATACGTTCACAATACTTGAATTGTTTTGTTGAAATTCTGTCACCATGGCATGGCCCCTTGGGAGACATCTTCTGAATCACAAATAGGAAACTGTGTTTCTCAGAATCCCTCTTCTTGGGTCATTCTGGTTACATGGGTATCTTCCAATGGATGCATTTATGTACTTTTTTCCAGGCAGGCACGATTTTCTAAACTGTCCAGAAGTTTCCACTCACTTTATTATACAAGCCAAGATATTTGATCACATCTTTCGGAAGGCAGTGGAGACCCCCCAGCACTCTCCATGCTAATTCCTGGAGATCTGTTTTGTAGCTGAAGGCTAAAATTTTTCACGTTGGGTGCTTGACTTTCTTCCCCTCGGTATGTGCGATATTTATATAAACTATCAGTTTCCTGCTGTAACATCCTTCATTCCTAGACTTGAATGATGTGGTTACTGTTTTATCCATCAAAGCTAAGCCACACACCCATGTTCCATCATACCCACAACATAACTTCAAAACCGTACAACAAATAATCTCTTCCCCTCTTTTTCACAGAGGAAGAAGCAGAGGCTACATAGAAAATCTGCAGACTTTATATTTCCATTTCTGTATAACACCAGCTCGGTTTCTTCTGTCTCAAAGGATGGGGCTGATCTACTCTTCCTGATTAAGGTTAAGTCTTCCATTAACCTGTGATTTTTCAGGGGTTCCTCCGTTCCCCTTGTCTATGTACTGGCTAGCTGGCCTTCTAGCTGGAATGTTCTATGTCTTTTTTTAAGAAGCATGTTTTAAGATCCATTTTATTTGTGTGTGTGTGTGTGTGTGTGTGTGTGTGTGTGCCAGTGAACAGTTGTCCACTGAGGCCAGAAGAGGAGATTGGGTTACTTACAGATGGAGTACAGGTTTTGTGAGCTGCCACGTGGGTCTAGGAACCAAACTCACATTCTCTTGAGTAGCAAGTGTTCTTAGGTACTAAGCCATCTCTCTGATGCATTTTTGTTCCATCACACTAGGTAGAAAAGACTTTTACACATCAAACACAAAGAATGTATCTAATTCATAAGATTATCAAATAATGCTTTGAAAAATACTTGAAACACTAATATCTTTAAAAGGCCGATTTTTTATTAACCCCGAGTCTACCATCATCAGTCCCAGAGCTGTTCACATTTTCCTGTCAGAGGCCAAGGGTGACAGAAGTCTTAACATCTCCCAATTTGGGGATTAATACTGTACACAAAGAAAGTATAGATAAATGAACACCAATCCCCAATGCTTCTGGATGTAAACCACATGTGCTATGCCTGGCTTTCCCAAATCTGCCAAAGAAGTTACTTAGGGACGTCTAAATTCAGGGACGAGAAGCAATCGGAAATGGCCTCAAGTCATCTCGCTGTGGATCCCCACCACAGGCCTGCTCCTCTTTCAACCTTGTGTGCTCCTCCTATCTCACAGTGAAACTGCTGCCTGCTAGCCTGTGTATTCAACCACCTGCATTTCCATTTCTCTCATTTCCTTCCTAACACACTACCAGCTAGATTTTCTGCCTTTTTGTTTCTCCTATCTGGAAAGAGGATTGCGGTTGGCAATCATTGCATCGGGGAGGGGGGAGGATCATTAGATGTGTTGCTTATCTATCGCAGCTGTAGTGTTTGGGAATCTGCTTAGGTTGCTGCTGCTGAGAAACCTGATGTTTTTCTCATTCCTGATCTGATTCAGTGTGACTTTTTTTCTCTCCAATTTTTTCACATTATTGTTTTTGTGTAGTAGTCTAGTCTTGTGATACAAACTTTTCTTTAATACTTTCTTTTTGTATATTTGTACTGACTTCCTGTAGGAAATACGGGTCTTGTTGTGTTGGATAAATTTTTAAGTCAAAATTTTAAAAATGTTTTCTGGCCTTTTAGAAATTCCTACTAGATTCAGACTAAGGCTTAAATTATTTTTTTCTGTTTGTATCTTCAACTTTGCCTTTTTAATTTAGTTTCCTGAAAACATGTCTTTATCTTATAGCATAAAAATGAAGACAGCATCTTTCATGGGATTATTTAATCTAGCGGAGCTCCTTTCAGAACATCGATTCTGATGCAGGACATACTGTCCCTGGAGGATTTCTGATCATGTCTTGGCTGAAGTTGTAATTGCAGCGACACTGACTGTCTGCTTTCTATGGTCTTTTTCTTTTAGTTTTTCTTTCTTTTTATTTCTTTTGCTGCTTTATATTTATATTAAAGGTTTGTTTAAAGCATTATTTTAATTTTGTCAGTTTCCTTAGGAGTGAAACAGTAAAGCCTGGTGGCGGTGTGCACATCTTGAATCCCAGCACTGGGGAGGCAGAGGCAGGTGAAGCTCTGTGAGTGCAAGGCCAGCCTGGTCTAGAGTGAGTTGCAGGACAGCTAGGGCTACGTAGAGAAACCCTTTCTCAAACAAAGAAACAAACGAACAAAAAAGAATGAAACACTAAAATGCCTTTGTGGAGTTCCATGCAAATAGATGAAATAGACTTCTTTGTGAAACATCTGGTTCCATGCCCAATGAGTTTTGTAAGGAAAACCTGGCTATAGAGAGTATATCTTTTCTTTGCCAGACATTTGGTCTACCTTACTGCTTTGTACCTCTGAATATTGTTTTACTTACCTGGTGCTAAATCACAAATTACCTCAGTGGCTTCAAATAACATCAGTTATGACACTGCATTTGAGATAAGGAACCTGGGTGAGATGAGGAAGGATTTCTGCTTGTACGTTTTTCATTAGTGGAATGAGAAACCATCTCAATTTTCCCATGTTGCTTCCACTTTTATTTCTAAAAGTTGTGTGTTGTAAAATCTTCTGTCCTGGACAAACCAGGGCATGTGGTCACACTCCAAGTCTCAGACACCCTATCCTGAGGAAGACAGGGAAGGTCTTTTTCCACCTCACTCATCTGGCGTTTGACAAGATTAATTTCCTCACAGGTTGTTGGATAGAGGTCTCCCATGGTTCCTATCTAAGAAGACTTCTCCATAGAGTTTGCTTTATCAGAGCAAACAAAAAAATGAGTCAAGATGAAATGGCACTACAACTGTCACTATCCAAATGACAGAAGCTTCTAGTCCATTTGTAACATCATTGTAGTCTATCGATTAGAAACAAGTCTCCACGTCTAGACCATCACTGAGTATGTCACAGCTGCCCACGACAGAGTGGCTTATAAGAATGGAGTGAAGTACAAAGGATATTTAGGGCAGTCTGTTATGTCATTCGTATGATTGCAATTTTGCCTGCGTTCATTGGTACATTCAGTATCCCCCAAACAAAACTGTCTCTAGTCTGTCTTCACCCAGAGAATTAAGTACCAGT
Organism: Ondatra zibethicus; assembly: GCA_004026605.1. NCBI lineage: Eukaryota > Metazoa > Chordata > Mammalia > Rodentia > Cricetidae > Ondatra > Ondatra zibethicus. Next base: position 36,565 of record PVIU01004961.1, on the reverse strand, counting down.
ATTCTACAGAGGTCAAGAAAGTTGCACTGCCGGCTGCAAGGGATGGGGATGAGATGCGGGACTAAGCTGCAGAGGGTCAACCCATCCTTTTACTCAGTCCTACCAGTGTCTTTAACTTAACATGCTCCCACCCTTCCACTTGTGTTGTGAAGCACACACTGGTTCATACATAACCATCAAAATACATGTGCTTCTAGGCTTTAACTTTCCTATGCAAGATAAGTCACTTTTCTGTCAGCATACTGTTTTCCCTATGCATATGTGTAATTCCAGCCCTTACTAATCTTCATACTAACTTTGCCCTTGTGAGCCTATGTTTTGTATGTCTTTCATTAAAAAATCATGCTACTTTGGAGGGGAAAGAACATACAAGAGTAAAGTAGAATGGTATACATGAATGAAAACACAATAATGAACCCGATTACTTTGCCTGCTACCTAAAATGATGTAATTAAAAAGTAGTGGTGCTTCAAGAGAAGGTATAAGTCAGTACACTCAGTTAGACTCGAATCCCTGCTATTTCCTTGAGGTCCGCATCCATCTTCCTTTCAACTCCCATTGTCCCAGGCTTATATATACATCTTCACTGACTAGTCTAGTTAGTTAGTTAGTTGCTAGCACATACTAGTTAAAAATAAGCGACAGGATGAATGAAGTCAAAGCGATGTGAGTTTCTTGGGCACACGGGCCAGAGAGGAATCAAGAAGAAGTTTTGAATCTGAAGAGACACAGGCAGCAAACTAAAAACCACCATCTGCCTTCTGTTTTCAAGTGTTAAGAAAAAAGACAAAGAGGTTGTAGCAAAGCTCATTTAACCAGACTACCCCACAGCTGGATGACTGTCTTATAGGTGCTGGTTGTCTACCTGCCTCACTGAGACGAGAGGTGACAGCGAGCATCCTGCGCAAACCAGAGGGCTCAGGTGGGAAGCAGCAATACCTGGAGGAGATCAGGGAAAATCGCCACTGAGAGCTGTTTCCTTTGACCCTAAGCGCTGGCCATGATGTTTACCCTGTGCTTTTGCTCTGAGGCTGTTCTGTCACAGTGCACGTCAGGGCACTTAGACAAAAATGCTAAAGCTTTGTGGTTTCCTTAAGGTATTCTTTCTTATCTGATGAATAAAATCACATTTATGAAATTAATACTATTTCATATTGTTACTCACTACAATTTGCAAATATCTCGTATTATTTTTTTACTTTGTGTCAGGAAGGACATTGCCCTTTCCTATTTTCTGAGAATTGTGCCTATGCATCTATGAAGTGGGTGCCTAGTCCCTTGAAAGTATTTTGGTACTACACTTGACATGTCAATATAGTAGTGGGAAAATACCTCACATTGGTTAGAAGGGTGCAGAGAAAATTTTCTATCCTAGTAATTAACTGTGATTTTCTTGTCATGAAGGCCAATTGTATCTTCTTATCCATTTAGGACACTGGGATATTCTTCTGTCCAAGATCCTAATGGCATCTCTTTTCCCACTCCACCGTTTCCTATTGACCACTTGCTGACCTTAGCAGTGTAAGTCAAAGTCGGAGCTAATAAAAGCTGGCAGATACCTGAACTCTTAATTGAATCTTTAGGTCTTTATTGACTTTTCCTCCCTCTCCCCTTCTTCTTTATATCCCTCTTATTTTAGAAAGGGGTTTTTCATTAGGGTTAGAAAATATGTAGGTGTCCAACATCTCTAGAATGGTGGTGATTGCATTGTGCATTAGCTTGAGAGTTCAGCAACCAGCTTAATAGGCTTGAAGAGAGATGGATACACTTGGACTAAGCCAGCAATCTGATTGCTACCTAAATAACTAATTCATCTTCATAGCAGATGGATGTCAAGGATATTCAAAAGCAGATACACCCAAGGTCATGCCAATTAGTTGTTGAAGAGGCCTGACTAGAAGGTAATTTGAGATATAAACAGCTTCCAACTTCCAAACCTAATCCCACAGTGAATACCTTATGTAACTGAAAAGATTTGGACAAGCATCTGACCTCTTCCAGGGCATGGGAGGACCCATAGATGATTTCATCATAAAACTATACAGGTAAACCATTTAGAGTCATATTCAGCACAAAGGAACATATGGACCAGGCAATTTCTCCTTAACTCTTTTGCTGCCAATTTTTTTCTTGTCTTACTTACAACATTAGATTCACCATGCTGCTAATAAATAAGTATTGACTTTTCATAATGCCCAGAAAGGAAATTGTGGGTGATAAAAGGAGAAAAATTCAAAATCCATTATATATCTAACTCCAAGATAAGGGTAGAGCTAAGATTTAGAAGGACTGGTGTGGGCACATGCTATTCTCAAAGCCAAAAAAAAAAATCACAGTACAAAGTCTAACCAATTCCCTGTCTCAAACATACTAGCCTTACTTATGGACATTTATGAGATTAAGTAACAGGTAATAGTTTTGTAAAATTTCCAGTATTACAAAATGGATTTGATTCTTTAAGTATCATGTGGCCAGAATCATTTGTAGAAACAGACATATTAGAGATTCTTAAAAAGACACTGTCTCAGGTAAGTGAGTTGCTTCAACAGATCAAAGTGGTTGCCACCAAACCTAGGAACTTGAGTTCAGTCTTCCAATATGCAGAAGAGTATTGACTCTTATAAGCTGTCTTCTTATTCCAAATGCATGCTATGATGTGCATTCTCTCGCACACACAAACACACACACACTCACACACACATACATGCACCACAAACAAACTCATACTCATACACATTCATAATATACAACTCACACAAACATACTCATACCACACAAATTCACACATATACACACATACACCACACACACACACACACACACACACATCAATGTGTTATATTTTTTAAGTGGCTGTCTCAGCTGTGGTCCTTAGCACCTGCCAGCTCTCTACACATTGGCAAGAGTGTACTTTTCTAAAAACTAGACTTATATTTAGGAATCAGAGTTTTGCCTTTTACCTTTTCCTGTTTTTGACTGGGCATTCTAACACATTGTTTCTGCATCTGGAACACAGACTGACAGAGAGTGCATGCTGAACAAACCCCTTGTCTGCTAAGAACAGTAGGAACAGCTCTCCTACATTCTGTGAACTTTGTCAGTAATGTTTTATTCAGTAAACTATGAATTGGTAAAAATGTATACAAGTTCATGTATGTTGATTCTGGAAAAGTTGTACAGGGTTTTATTTGTTGGGTGAGAAATATTTTCCTCTCTTTAATAAATTGTTTCTCTTCTTGGTGTGAACAAAAAGAAGAGGACATTCTCTATACTTTCTCTACTACAGTCTCGTTTTCCCCCTTTTTCTTTTGGTTTCCCGAGACAGGATTTCTCTGTGTACCCCTGGGTGTTCTGGAATTTGCTCTGTAGAGCAGGCTGGCCTCAAACTTACAGAGATTCTCCTGCTCCTGGCTCTGCCTCTGCAGTGCTGTGGATTAAAGGTGTGTTCCACCACTGCCCAGCTCTACATTCTCCTTTTTAAACTGCATCCAACATTCAGAATTGACACACAACATCCCATGGGTGTGCATTCTCTTCTGCCAAGAGAAGGGGCTACATGAAGCCGTAACTCACTGGCTGCAGTTCATCTAGCCATTTGTACCGTGATTCTCAACCTGTGGGTCAGGAACCCCAAGGGATCGCATAGCAAATATCCTGTATGTCAGATGTTTATATTACAATTCAAAACAGTAACAAATTATACTTATGAAGTAACAATGGGATAATTTAATGGTTGGGGATTACCACAATATGAAGAAATGTATTGAAGAGTTACAGCATTAGGAAGTTTGTGAGTCACTGCATTAGAACATTTGCTTCTGTTTCCCTTTTCCATTGCCTCCCTGGTACAAACAACTAATCACATTGGTGGTGCAACCCAGTGGTTATGCTTGCTGTGAAGATCAGGTTCATCTCCAGTTTCTCAGCATTCAAAATACTCATTCAAATGGATGAGTATTTTCTGGACCACTTTTAGTGAGTGCAGGGCTCTTGACGGCCCAGGTATCTCAGACCAAGTGAAAAATTGGCCCAATGAAAAGAATCCTAGAAAACAGTAGAAGATAGAACAACTTTTAAGGAGTCTGAAAAGTTTGGCAGAAGGCAACCTCAGCAAGAACCTTATTATTCTGCACTTCCTGGGTGGTCCCCTGCAGAGTCCACAGCCACCTTGTGCTCAGGAGTTTCTGTTTTGCAGGGAGTTCTGTTGGACTAATTTGATATTTTAAAATCCTGTCACCAGTGTGCTTATTTGATAAATAACTAATCAGCCCTGCATTCTGCTGTGCCCTGCTGTTGCCAGCAAAGCTAACACAAGATGTTTTGGTGATTTTTGTTGTTTCTGAGCAATCTATTCTGATAACTTCTAATATATTCACTTCAAAATATTTAATGTACATTCTGAATGTGATGTGTTTGTGACAGGTGTTCAATTATAGAGACAGGGCATTTCCAGCACGAAAATGTCATTGGTGTATAAGACACATGTAAGGACTAACAGAGTGTAGATATCTAGAGCAAAAGACATTGGAAACGTTTTTCTGAATAAATGTCTCAACAACAAAATATGCCACAGAGTTACAGAAGATTTTCCTGAAGGGAAATGACTTCAACATGATGGAGATGCTAATTAGTCTGGTTTGATCACTCTGTTATGCACAGATCAAAACACTGCATTGTACTCATATGTATAGAATTATTGCCGATTAAAAATAGAGTAAATCTTTGAAAATGCATTGCTATTTCTCTTATCAAAATTCCTTTTCTCTACAAACTCTGGAACTGAACATCAGTTGAATGTGGACTCCTTCAGTCTTGAGCACAAAACTCCATGCATCACAATTCTGTTTCTCCTTCATTTTCAGAACATCTCAACCATTTTAACTGTTATGTAATCAGTGTTAAGATTATAATCATATGGCAATTACTCAGTAATTTTACTGTTGAAGTTCTGACCAGTATTCCAGTGAATGAATGCCCCCTCACTGCTACCTTAAAGCACCTTTTGCTTTTTTCCTCACTGTAACAACCCCTGACAGAACCTACTTAAGAGAGGAAGGCTTTCTGGAAGCTCCTGGCCTCAGGGATCCGGTCTGTCTTGCCAACAAGGCATGGGAGCTGGAGCTGGCTTGGCCAGGCTTTCTCATATCCATGTACAAGAAGCAAAAGGCAAAAGTAGGCAGGAAGCAGAGCCCATCCACCCACTTCCTCCTGCTAGGCCCCATGTTGTAAAGGCTCCATTCTGTCCCGTTACCATCTCTAACCAGAGACATAGGGTTCAAGCACTCAAACATTTCATACTCCAACCCAACAAATATGTTTCAGGCTATATAAATATAATAGGCTATCAAATAACCCAAACACTTGCATTATATTAAATGATGAAATATAATAATATTAATGATAGTACTGGTATTGGACACATGCATAGCCTGGCCTAGAGTGTTTTACAGTCATACACAGCTTGATGGCTTACTCAAAATATTTGGCATAATTTTCTTGAATGACATTAATTTACTCTTTACTGAGATAAGAACACCTGTGGTAATATTCCGGCTTTTAAAGACTAGGACAAATTCTTACCTGGGCCACCACTGCCAGAAGAAAGACACGGTCTTTCATAAATGATTTCACACCCTCAGTTCCAATGAACAAATGACACTGAGAAAACAAGAGAGAGTTCCTAGGAAATGGAAGATCTTAAGCCATGTGAGAGTTCAGAAGAACACTACTGGACCACAGAGCAGCAACAATCTTGAGGGAGTGTTTTATTGACTTCTAATCAGCGAATCATGAGCCCCCATAGAAGTAGCATATGCTTCTAAACACAGAGCCTCTGACTCATCTGGTAACTAAGCTTAGAAAACACTGGGTTTAATAGATGTATACTGCAGAAACTTCTGTAGATTTGATATTTTAGCTTTATTTTAAAACCAATCTCCCCCCTCTCGTGTGTGTGTGTGTGTGTGTGTGTGTGTGTGTGTGTGTGTGTTTCTCCCACGCTCCTTCCCTTCCTCTCCCTTCTATCTTCCTTGGTCCAGTTCCCTCAAACCCAAGGTGTCTTGTCTTGATGACTATTTTTTTTTAATTTTGCCCTTGGATCTATTGTTTTACACCATCTGAGCATTATTCAGAATTAAGTATATGATAGAATTTATTAAACACCTGTTGACTTGGTTATTTAGGATAATCTGCATCCTGCTAAAAAATCATAATCAAATAGCTTAAAATGAATGACAGTGTAAAGCACATTCTTCTTAATGAAGTAAGGGATCAGTCCCTGAAAAGCAATAAGGCAAGCCTAAGAGAGTAAGCCCTTCTGTTGCTCACAGAAGTAATATCTAGCCTGTTGTCTTGATAGTTTTTGTCGTGCTCATGTGCGATACATCAGCTCTTAAACACAAGGAAAATAGCATTTCTTTTGGAGATGTAAGTTGGCTATTCATGGTACTTCAAGCCATAAGACCAAGACCAAAATGCTGGCACTACCAGCAATTTTTTTCAGTTTGTTCCCAGATATTGATACTACATATTCCACAGGACTGGGGAAATAATTAGATGACAGGAAAGCATGTATCCTTAGTAAGCCCCAAGCCTAAGGCATCATAAAAAGATGTTCTCATACCAAAGCTCATAGACATATATTTGACTCCACTCCAAGTTTTGGTTTAAATTGCATGTCAATGAAAATTTTACATTTGCTTTTTATAGATTTTTCTGACTTCAAGAGTGCAACAGATTATTGTACAACAGTCTCTTTCACTGTCTAATATGTAATTATGTTTTCTTACCTCCATGTCTCTCAAACTTATAACCATGGCTGCTTTCTTGAGATCTGGAAGAAATATATGTCCATCAAACGGCCTTCAAGCCACACATTTTTGGGAGTAACCATTACCTTTTTAATAAGATTATTAAATTATCAATAAGATCTTTTAAGAGTAGTTGCTGGGATGTTTGCTAACAAAGATATGAGCTGGATTTTAAACCTCATAAATGACTGTAAAAAGACACAGTTTGGAAATTTGGCTGAGCAAAGCCAGATCTTGGCATCAGCAGAATTATTCAACATGTGTCTCAATCAGAGCATCCACTAATCAGAAAGCAGACAAGTGCCAGGTCTATAACTCAATAAGTCAGGGTATGATTCAATTTAAAAACAGTACTGAAGAAGTTAAGTATACAAGTGATGGCTTTATATTATCACCAAGGTTAGTTAACATATGTTCCCACAATTTTAAAATCAAATTCACTACTGTTGCAATATCGCTGTGTGTTGAAGGACTGGGCTTTCTTTCCACACTCAGCCTTGGAAACACCTGCAGTTTGCCCATGCAAAAATGGGACCGTGTGCTCATGAGATACTCAGGCAGAATACCAATTAGAGCAGTCACCAAGGTGTTCCGAATCCTTGGAGCTGAGACACCTGTGAAGCAAAGCTCTCTGTATGGATGGCTGTATTTCCCCAGATCTGCTGCGGAGAGTCTCATTGAGCAGGTGTATTCTCTACAGCACACATGGAAAGACTCAGTATAAGACAGCTCGTTCCTAGAGAGTCCATGCCAACACCTTACACAGGTGTGGACTCATGTGTGATCACCCAGCGACACACAGAATATTCTCAAAGCTGCAAAATTTCTGGCAGTAAAGGGAGGACTCTTTTACTATTAGTCTTTAAAAGTGATACTATTAGACATGACTTCTGTTCTGCAGTTTTGGGAATATGCCCCACTTGCTCAGTCCTGCTCTCTCTCCATTTCTCTATAAGTCGGAATCCCCTTAAAGGCGCTAAGAAAAATTAAAAAGGAATATTAGGTATAAAAAGTTTTCCAGTTAGTGAGAACCTGATTCTTTGGAATCAAAATGTATGACATTCTAAGGCTTGTACTTAGCCTAGGTAAAACACGTGAATACACACAATTAATAAATCGAGATCATTCTGTTTTTTGCATAATTTGATTGTCAAAGTATTCTGCTGCAATTTTAATGAAGCTAATAGGCTTATATTTTATGTGACATCTCACATATTAAAGGACCTCAAAAAGGAAGAATGGAGAGGCTATCGTAATTAATTTTAGATTCAATTCATTTTGAAAAGCATCACCTTGAATAAATGTATTCTCACAATCATAAAAGTAATAATTATGGGTAAGCGCTTATTGAGTACTAACCACATAAGGTCCTAGTCCAACTGCTTTGGATTTATGTACGTAATGAACTCCATTTACAACTAAGGAAATTGAAGCCCCAATGAGAAAAATGCGTGCTGAACTGGGCTTCATATTCAGGCAACTCCCAGCTCTGCTCACAAGTTAGGGTGAATTTGACCATTCGTCCATTGAAACCTTTTGCTTCAGTATTTTGAAAATATTTTGCATTTTATTCTGGCATTTTAAGATGTGGTAGATCAGAGAAGAATAAAGTTTTTGCTCAAAAGTGAGGAATGGAGGTGGATTTGAGTTTTAATATTACCAACAATAACCCAAAGACTTAGAGAAGTCATTTGACCTTCTGAGTTCCATTTTCCTCCCTTGAAAAATGAAATTATTGGATTAAATCTGGCACTTTAAATACACAGTGATCATACTAATCCTCTAGACTATATTCTTGATATAAATCATAACCTGCTCTTTTCTATTGAACTGTAACATGGTTTTACCACCTTCCCATCAGTACTCTCCAAGTAATAGCTTTTGATTGATTGGAGACTGAGTGTGAAATAAGACCTAGTTTTCATTTCTCACATTATAATACATAATCTCCATCTTCTAGGATGACTACTAAGTTGCTGTTTATGCTTAATAACATAATTATACAACTGGGGGAAGACCTGAATGTTTGCCTCAAAGTGGGGTTGAACAAAGGGATCCACAGAGGGGTTGGGAGGAGAAAATATGAAGAGCCTGTGTGAGTCTTGAAAAATATTTTAAAGGTTGATTCATGACTGTGTCTTGAGCAGTAGGAAGCCTTCCCAAATGAGAGAATTGACTTCTCCATCTAGGCCCTGCTTGATTTCTCAGCATGAAATCAGAACACTGAATTTATTTCCAATACAGTGAGTTATTTCTTTTAATCGCGGGCTATGGAGTTGCTGTTGCATCTTCTCTAATTGTCCTATTTTCTGTTTAGGCAACTGTGCCTTTATCCACCATTTCTCAGTGACAATGGAAAGAATAAAGGAAATGGGAAACATAGAAGGGGAAATGGGTTGCAAGAAGGCAAGAAGGGTGTGATTTAAGACACTATTAAGTTTAATCTGATGAAGTGCCCTCACCTAGGATGAAATCTTTAATGGATTTAAAAGACTAAAATGAGTTGTACGCACTGTCATTATTTTGTTCTCTTAGAACCTAAACTTCTCTGGATAGTCTTTAGAAATATAAAAAGTGCTCAAATTCAAAGGAAGAAATAGTAATTCATGTATTTGCAGATGATAACTATCTATAAAGAATATCCCAAATAAATTCACAAAATTCCGGAACTAATGAGCAGTTACAGCAAGCTCACAGAATGAAAGGCTGATGTCATAAGTCATTTGCTTTCCAATGCACCAGTAATGAAGAACTGAAATGTGAAGCTGGAATGGTGTTTAAGTGAGAATATAAAAGTAAACACTGAGCTATAAATCTAGCAAATATTTATTTAAAGAATATTATAATATTCTGAGTTCAAACTCAAGAAATAATAGAGGGGCATTCCTCAGGCTTGGATAGGAAGCTTCATATTTTCAAAATATGGATTAGTTCTTCGAACTTGATCTGTAGGTTCAATGTGACTACAGTTTAAAAGAACACATAATTTTATTTGGTAGATATTGAAAAACTGAATCCAACATTTGTTTAGAGAGATATGAAAGTCATAATAGTCAATACAATATTAAGGGAGAAAAATAAGCTCAAAAGACTGACACTACCTGCCTCTAAGTCTTATTGTAAAGATGCATTAATAAAAGCAGTACATATTTGATGAAATAACAAATAAATCAATGGGGAAGATCTGACAGACAGCCACACAACTAGTCAGATTTTGACAAATATTGACAAAAGAGCAGAAGGGAAAAAAAAACAGTCTCTTTATTAAATGACGTTGGGAGGATCTCAGATTCAAGTTTTACATGAGTTATAGAATGAGTTCAAGACCAGCCTGGTCAACTTAGTGACTATCTGTTTTAAGTTAAAATGTGGTGAGCACCCATGACTGCAAGGCTTCTGGGAACAACTGACTTCTGAGGTCTCAATCCTAAAAAGACATTTATAGCATTCCTGCTAAACTTAAGAACCAGAAGACTGGGAGAAGGAAGGTGAAATGCCATATTTTGGGCACAAGATGGCTATTGTGAAGAATTCCTAGCAGGTGTAGATGCTTGTGCTGGGTATTCCCAAGGGTGGGTCTGTTAACAGTCAGGCAAGGAAGAGAAGGAACTCATGAGTTCTACCCCCTCACTGTTGAATGCCATCAGCTATGTGACTTACGATCCAATTGTCACAAAGATGGCTTCGGTTTAATTAAAGGATCACCCAATCAAACCAAATGCTAGAAATTAGGAAAAGAATTATAGGCACTAAAGTTGTGCAGGAGAGCCTGGGGGTGGGAATGATCAGAATATATATACACATGTATGAAATTGTCAAAAAATAGAGGCCTGAGGATGTAGTTTGGCAATAGAACAATTGTCTTTCATATGTGAGCCCTTCCTTGGATTAAATTTCAAATTTTCTTTTCATATTCTTTTAATTTTTTCATTCAAAAAATTTACATTTCCTCCCCTTCTCCCAGTCCCCTCCCGCTCCCCCCACCCCTCCTCCCTCCCCCTTCTTCCTTAAAAGAGGGCATGGTACCCTGCCCTGTGGGAAGTCCAAGGCCCTCCCCTCTCCACCCCGGCCTAGGAAGGTGTGCATCCAAATAGACAAAATAATTAAATAAACAGTACTGGAACAGCTGATAACACATGTCAGATTTTGAATCCAGGCAGACTGTAGCTAGTCACAGGAATCTCTCCAAATGGCTCATAGACTTAAATCTAAAATGATAACTAAAGTCCCCAGCAGGTAATGGGAGCGTCTAGATGTCCATGGATATCTGTGTACCCCAAACTGGCCTCAAACTCATGATCCTCCTGCTTCAACCTCTTTACTGCTATGCTTGTAAGATTTTGCCGCAATCCTTGACTTGCCAATGAATTTTATAATATAACACCAACACAAAGAACTAACACGTGAAAGAAATAAGATAAAACTTCATTAAAATTAAATATTAGTATTCTGTTAAAGATATTATCAAGTAAATAGATGGGAAAATATATTTCCCAATGGCACACCCTATAAAGGAAGTACCAAAAACATACAGTGAACCTTTAAATGTCAACAATTTAAAAACGAGATGTTTGGTTAGAAAATGACCATGATTTGAACAAATAAATCAAAAAGATTACAGATTTAAACTATGCATATGATATCTCCCATGGCTGGGATTCATACTATGTCTCGCATCCACAGAAGCTGTAAGGTCAGGTTGGTCCTAGCGAGCCTAGTTAAAACACCTGCTAAATCCCTTTAAGCCAGCCAAACATCCTTAGACTACTACCATCCTGGGCTCCATATCCTGGTTACAACTTTGAAAGAAGACTTTGGCTTTATCAAAGGACAGACCAGATATAGGAACCCTAGGCCCCCAAAACTTCAGCAGAGACACCCTACTGGACCTGAAGGCTTGTTAGTCACCAGAACCCTTGGCTACTTAGGCCAGAAATCAGAGAGGAAAGAGAAACCAAGGGAAAAAATCAGTCATCCAACAAAGACAAATGCAGGAATCAACACCTACACCTATAATCACCCTGAATGATGCCTAAACACCAGCATAAGAACACAGTCAATAACAGAAAGGGCAGTATATCACCACCAGGACCCAACTACCTAGTAACAGTAATACCTGAATAATTCAGTGCAATTGAAACACTAGAAAACAATGTATAAAATAACTATGAAGATGATAGAGGTCTTTAAAGTGGAAATGAAAAAAAAAATCTCTTAATGAAATCCAGGAAAAGACAAACAAAAGTTGGATGGAATCAATATATCCCTAAAAAAAATGACAAGAAAGCCAAGGAAAAACAAACAAACAAACAAGTAAAGGAAACAGTTCATGACCTGAAAATGTAAATAGAAGCAATAAAAAGGAAAACACAAACAGACGGAATCCTGGAAATGGAAAATCTGGGTAAAAGAACAGGAACTACAGATGCGAGCATCACCAACAGAATACAAGAGATGGAAGAGAGACTGTTGAGGACACAATAGAGGAAATAGGTTCATTGGCCAAAGAAAATGTTAAATGTAAGAAATTCCTAACACAAAACATCCAGAAAAACTGGGATACTTTGAAATGACCAAAATCAGGAATGTTAGAAATAGAAGAAAGAGAAGAATCCTAGCTCAAAAACCCAGAGAATGTAGTTAACAGAATCATAGAAGAAAAATTTCCCAACCTAAAGAACAGCATACCTATAAAGGTACAAGAAGCTTAAAGAACACTAAATAGTTGGATCAGAAAAGAAAATCCCCTCTACACATAATAATCAAAATACTAAACAAAAGAACAAAGAAAGAATATTAAAAGTGGCAAGGGAAAAAGGCCAAGTCACATATAAAAATAGTTTTATCACAATTACCTCCAACTTCTCAGTGAAGACTCTAAAATTAAGAAGGGCTGGTACTGATAACTTACAAACTCACAAACACACCCAAGAGGAGTAGAGAGCAGGAAATGGTCAAACTGAGGGCTGAAATTAATAAAGTAGAAACAAAGAAAACAATACAAAGAATCCATGAAAAGAAGAGTTGGTTCACTGAGAAAAAAAAATCAACAAAATAGACAAACACTTCTCCTAACTAACTAAAAGGTAGAGAGAGATTATTCAAATCAACAAAATCAGAAACAAATAGGGGGAAATAACAGGTGTCAAGAAAACTCAGAGAATTATTAAGTCATGCTTCAAAAACCTGTACTTCCAAAAACTGGAAAATCTAAAAGAAATGGAGAAATTTCTTGACAGCTATCACTTACCAAAGTGAAATCGAGATCAGATAAACAATTTAAATAGACCTATAATCCCCAAAGAAATAGAAGCAGTCATTAAAAGTCTCCCAACCAAAACTAAACCCCAGGGCCAGATGGTTTTAGTGCAAAATTCTGTCAGACTTTCAAAGAAGAGCTAATCCAAATACTTCTCAAATTATTCCACAAACTAACAGAAGGAACATTGCCAAGTCCTTTCTATGAGGCCACAGTTGCCATGATACCCAAACCACACAAAGACTCAACAAAGAAAGAGAATTACAGGCCAATTTCACTCATGGTATATTTAAGCAAAATACTCAATAAAATACTGGCAAACTAAACCCAAGAACACATCAAAAACATCATCCACCTTTATCACGTTACTTTAACCCAGAGATGCAGGGATGGTTCACTATATGGAAATCTGTCAATATACTCGCCCATATAAACACACTGAACAGAACACACACACACACACTCACACTATCATTAGAGGATGAAAAAGCCTTTGCCAAAACTCCAACACCGCTTTTTGATAAAATCTTGGAGATATCAGTGATAACAGCAACATACCCAAGCATAATAAAAGCAATATACAACAAGCTGATTGCCAATATCAAATTGAATGGAGAGAAACTCAAAGCAATTCCACTAAAATCAGAAACAAGACTAGGTTGTTCATTCTCACCAAACATATTCAATACAGCTCTTGGAGTTCTAGTTAGAGCAATAAGACAACTGAAGAAGATCAAGAGTATATAAATTGGAAAGGAAGAAATCAAATTATCATTACTCGAAGACAATATAATAGTATACATAAGTGTCCCCAAATATTCTACCAGTGAACTCCTACAGGTGATAAACATCTTTAGTCAAATAGTACAAGATTAACTCAAAAAAGTAGTAGCCCTCTTATATACAAATGACAAGTAGGCTGAGAAAGAAATCAGGGAAATAGCATGCTTTACTACAGCCTCAAATAACATAAAATATCTTGGTGTAACTCTAACCAAGCAAGTGAAAGATATGTATGACAAGAATTTCAAGTATTTGAAGAAAGATATCAGAAGATGGAAAGATTTCCCATGCTAATGAATTGGTAGGATTAAAATAATAAATGTGTTCAACTTACCAAAAGCAATCCACAAGTTCAAAACAATCCCTTTCAAAATCCCAACACAACTTTTTTCTTTTGGTAGTGATAAAATCATTTAAAATGTACAGAAATCTAATGTATTGGACATATTGATTATGTTTTCATAAAAGGCCAATTCAAAAGACATTGCCAAACAGAATCTTTTGCTTTGTTTTGTGTTTTTTAAACATTTTTAATTTTTTAAAGAATTTTTTGTTTGTTCTGTTTTTATTCTTTTTTTCCATATTCTTTTATTTTTTTCCATTCAAAAAAATTTTACATTTCCTTCCCTTCTCCCAGTCCCCTCCTGCTCCCCCTCCTTCCCCCTGCTTCCTTAAAAGAGGGTATGGTGCCCTGCCCTGTGGGAAGTCCAAGGCCCTCCCCCCTCCATCCCGGCCAAGGAAGGTGTGCATCCAAATAGACCAGGTTCCCAAAAAGATAATACATGCAGAAGAGATAGGTCCTAGTGTCATTGTTGATGGCTTCTCAGTCTGCCCCCATTGGCAGCCACATTCAGAGAGTCTGGTTTGATCATATGCTCATTCAGTCCCAGTCCAGCTGGATTTGGTGAGCTCCCATTAGATCAGGCACACTGTCTCAGTGGGTGGACCAGCCCCTCACGGTTCTAACTTCCTTGCTCATCTTCTCCCACCTTCTGCTCTTCGACTGGTCCTTGGGAGCTCAGTCCATTGCTCTGATGTGAATGTGGGTCTCTGTCTCTATCTCCATCCATCGGACAAATTTCTATGGTGGTGATCAAGATATTCATCAACGTGGCTATGGGACAAGGCTAGTTCCAGCACCCTCTCCTCTGCTGCCCAAGTACCTAGCTGGGGACATCCCTGTGGACACCTGGGATCCCCTCATTGTTTGTAATATCCAGAACCTGGAAACATCCTAGGTGCCCTTCAATGGAAGAATGGATCAAGAAAGTGTGGAATATATAGACATTAGAATATTACTCAGCGGTAAAAAAAACAATGACATCTTGAATTTTGCATGCAAATGGATGGAAATAGAAAACGCTATCCTGAGTGAGGTAACCCAAACCCAGAAAGACGATTATGGTATGTACTCACTCATTAGTGGACCATAGCCATAAAACAAAGGACACTAAGCTTATAGCTCACAAGCCCAGAGAAGCCGAATAGCAAGGTGAACCCAGAGAAAGCATATACAGATCCTCCTAGAAATTGGAAGCAAACAAGATTGCCAGGAAAAAGTTGGAAGCACAGGGGTGGGGATAGAGGTGAGGATAGGGGGTTGGGGGAAGGGGAGAGGGGGAAGGAGAAGAGAGAAGGGAAGGACTGGGGAGAGCTTGGAGGAGTGGGAGGGTGGAGATTGAGGAAAGGTGGATATTGGAGAAGGGAATAAGATATCTACATTAAGGGAGTCATTTTAAGACTGGCAAGAAATTTTTAATACAATTTTTTTCTCATTTTATATAGCTATCCCCATTTCCACTCTCTCCCCACTTCCCACTCCACCACATCCCCACATCCACTCCTCAGAAAGTGTAAGGCTTCCCACTGGCAGTCAACAAAGTCTGACACTTCACTATGAGGCAAGACCAAGGCCCTCCCCTCTATATCTAGGCTGAGCAAAGTATCTCTCCAAAAAGAATGTGCTCCTAGATGCCAGTTCAAGCACTAGGGATAAATCATGATTCCACTGCCATGATTCCCACAAACTGCTCAAGTCTCAAAACTGTCCCCCACATTCAGTGGACCTAGTTTGGGCCTATGTGGGTTCTCCCTCTATCAGTCCAGAGTCTGAGCTCTCACTAGCTCAGGTCACCTGTTTCTGTGGGTAGCACCATCATGGTCTTGACCCCTTTGCTCATATTATCACTCTTCTCTCTCTCTCTCTCTTGGGCTCATCTCCATTAGGTCGGCCCAGTGCTTTGCTGTAGATTTCTGCATCTGCTTCCATCAGTTGCTGGTGAAGGTTCTATGATGACAATAAAGGTAGTCATCCATCTTATTACAAGGAAAGGTCAGTTTCTTTACAGACCTTGAAAGAACAGTACTCAACTTCATAATAGCTAAAATAATCCTATTAAAAAAAAAACTTCTGGAGTTATCACTATCCCTTATTTCAAGTTCTATTACAGTG
This sequence comes from Ondatra zibethicus, assembly GCA_004026605.1. Classification (NCBI taxonomy): domain Eukaryota; kingdom Metazoa; phylum Chordata; class Mammalia; order Rodentia; family Cricetidae; genus Ondatra; species Ondatra zibethicus. Next base: position 20,262 of record PVIU01004961.1, on the reverse strand, counting down.
CTGTAGTAATAAAAACCACAAGTGGCTGGCATAAAACCGACAAGTGAAACAATGGAATTGAAATGAAGAGCCAGATGTAAATACACACACCTATGGACAGCTAGGTTTTGACAAAGAAGCCAAAATTATGCCGTGATAAAAAGAAAGCATCTTCAGCAAATGGCACTGCTGAAACTGGATGTCTGCCTGAAGAAGAATACAAATAGATCTATATCTATCCCCCTGAACAAAACTCAAGTCCAAGTGGATAAAAGAACTCAACATAAATCCAGATATAGTGAATCTGATAGAGGAGAAAGTGAGGAACCTTCTTGAGCACATTAGCACAGGAGACAACTACCTGAACAGCAATAGCACAGACACTAAGACCGACACTTAATAAATAGGACTTCATGAAACTGAAAAGTTTCTGTAAGGCAAAGGATACCATCAATAGGACAGGACGGCAGCCTACAGAATGGAAAAGATCTTCACCAATCCCACATCTGACAGAGGGATGGTTTCCTGAAGCACAATTAATAAAAACTCAGAGAGAGAAATTGGGGTTCAATCTGAAGATCCAAAAAGCAAAGCAGCCAGCCATTGGCTCTCACCTTGACCTTGGTCTGATATGGCGATCCTGCCTCCAGGAATCTCAAAATGAGACCGCATCCGAGAGCTGTCTCCTCCCTTTTTATAATCCTCTCTAGGTCTTGGATTAAAGGCCTGCACGGCTGGGATTAAAGGTATGCACTGCCTGGTTCCTATGGCAACTAGAGTGGCTACCAGGATTAAAGGTGTGTTTTACCACTGTCTGGCTGACCAGTGGGGCTGTTTTACTCTCAGATCTTCAGGCAAGCTTTATTTATTAAAACACAATTGAAATGCTGCTACAATTTCCAAAATAAATAAAGAACTCAAGAAACCAGACATCGACAAACCAAATAACCCAATTTAAAAATGGGGTACAGATCTAAACAGAGAATTCTCAACATAGAAATCTCAAATGGACAAGAAACACTTAAAGAAATGTTCAGTAACCTTAGTCATCTGGGAAATGCAAATCAAAACAACTCTGAGATTCCATCTTACACCTATTAGAATGGCCAAGACCCAAAACACAAGTGACAGCTCATGCTGGAGAGGATGCAGAGCAAGGGGGCACCTTCCCATGTATTATTAAGGGTGGGCAAGACCACCCAGTATTTGTCCTGATGCATGACACCAGAAGTGTAATCTAATGAAAGTTTATAAAATTTAGATCAATGATCCACCAATGTAGGCAAAATATTTTTAACAAATGTTCAGTCTGGATGCTGACAATGGGAGGGTCTATGATTATAAGGGACAGGGGGGTCAGGGTGTGGTCAGTGGTAGGAGGCTTGCTTAGTGTCTTTGAGGCCTTTGCTAAATGCCAACATCTCCCCCAAATGATGAATAAACAAGACAAATGTATGTATGCATGAATTCCTATCATATTTATGTTCAATTTTGTTGCGCATCTGAAATTGTTCTAAAAATTCTATTTTAGAGACTGAAATAATATTCTCTTAAAAACTAAACAAATGTACTGCCTTTTGTTCTCAAGTGTTAGGAAGCTGAGAAGCTGATTAAAAATAGAGACAGGCAAAGGGCACAGACTATCCAAAGCAACTCTAAAAGAATAATGTTTAAAGACTGACTCGACCTGACTCTGCAGCCCTGTCCTAGTGATCATATTGGCACATTAGCAACACAAAACAGGAAAGTTCAAAATAATGCCTTTTGATACATATAATTTTGATAACATGAAAGCTTAATAAGTTAAAAAGTTATAGCCTTTCAAATGAAGGTGTTAGAATAATGGGATTTGATTTGTGTCTTATATGGTCTACAAAAATTAATTCAGCAGAAAAGGATGGGGAGAAGTAGAGTAAGGAAATTGTAATCATGATATATTATGTGAGAAAAAAAATCTGTTTTCACTATAAGAAAAAAAGAAAAGAAAAAGGCCACTCAAAGTATGGTAGCTAATTTAAATCTTCACAAGCTTGTACCTTAATAATTCAGTATAAATTATTGAATTTATATTGTGTGTTATGAATAAGTAAAACACATTTTGCTAATTTGTCACATATGTATATTACCTTTTATTTTAGAAAACAATGACACCTATTTCATTAAAAAATAAAGCAGATAGGCATCTAGGGAATAATAATAAAATAAAGTAAGATAAAATAGAAATGAACAAATAGGAGTGAGGCAAAACAAAAGACTATCAGACAAAAAACCCACAAGAAACACATATGGACACAAGCCATATGTTCACACACAGGAATCCCATAAAAACAAAAAACCCTGGAAGTTATAATATATACACAAAGGACAATAAATATATTTGTTTTTATTATTTTCTTATTCTTTTCTCATATATTACCTTCCAAGTGCTGTTTCCCCTCCTCTCCCTTCCCCCAGCATCTTCCTCATATCTCCCAGATCTACCTGTCTTCTGTCTTCCCTCAGAAAAAGATCAGGCCTCTCAGGGCTATCAACCAAATATGGCAAAACAACCTACAATAATGCCAGGCACATACCATCACATCAAGCCTTTATGAGGTAGTCCAGTAGGAGGAAAACGGGTCCACACACAGACAAAAGAGTCAGAGACAGTCCCTGCTTCCCCTGTTTGGAATCCCACAGGAACACCAAGCCACTTAGCCATAACATATATGCTCCCTTCAGTTCCTGGATGAAGTCCCTCTGGTCACACTGATGATGATTCTGCTAGGCTCCAGTTCCAGAACACTCTGCAGGAAGGACAAATTGTAGGGTGAAAATTTTGTTGGTGTGTTGGTGTCCTAATTCCTCACTTGACGCCTTGCCTGATTATAAAACATACCTGGTTCAGGCTCCATGTCTCTCATTACTAGGAGTAATAGGTTTACTCTTGTAGATTCCATAAAAGAGTATTAGGGAAAATTATGGGATTGTTGTTTAAACAAAACATAACAACCCTAAAATAAAATATTCTATTTTACAACTCATATTTATTAATGTATAGTAGAATGACATGATTAAAGTCAAGCCAAATAATGTACTATAAACAAATTAAAGTGGGTATGTGGTGTGGTGAGAATGTGCTTGTTAGGGTAGGTGTGTGCATGTGTCCGTGTGCATTGAGAAAAATTAATTCAAAATTAATCACAGGCCTAATGTAAAATTTTAAACTTTTGAATGTATGGAAAAGAGGAGATAGTGCTAAGAGATGGCTCAGTCAGTAAAATGCTTATCATCCAAGGGTGAGGATCTGGGGTCAGATTCCTACAACCCATGTAAAATCTGTGCTCTGATAAGATATTCTTGTGACCTCACAACTGGGATTGATGGTTACATGTGGATGACTGAAGCTCATTAGCCACTCAGTCTGTTTGAATTAATGGGCTTCAGGTCCACTGACTGGTCCTGCCACAAAAACTAAAGGTGGAAAGAAACTTATACATGCATGTGCACAGGCATGCACCTGCACCCACAACTGCACATGAACATATGCATACATCTACACTACCAACCACACCACACCACACCACACAGCACTACACCACACCACATACCCACAAGACACACCAAAAAATAGGAGTGAGGATCTTTATAACATAGTTAAAGAGTTTGTCTGTAGAGATTAAAAGTAAAATTCACAAAGTTTTGTAAATTTGGTTTTAGTTTGGAAAAAACAACACTTCAAAACACAATGCTGAGAGACTAAGAAGGAAAGCAACAGATTGAGGGGAGGTTATTTGCATATTACATAAACAGTAAAGGTCTTGTAATCAGATTAGAAGTTTTTTATTTCAGAATTTGATAATAAAAAAGCAAACAACTCAACAAAAATAGCCAAATTTATGAACGTTTTATTGAAAAAGAGATAAGCATCATAAATAAGTAAATATAAATGTGTACAACCCCAGTAGTCAAAAGATATATGCAAATTATGACTATAGAAAAATTCTCCCACACTCTTATGAGAATATCTGAGACACTGCACAGCAACCATATCTAGGGCTGGAGACTGGGGATGATGTCGTGTTAGAGTTATCAAGGAGTCGATAGAGCTGGAAAAGATCACCTCTCTAGAAAAGAGCTTGCCGATTTTCTAAAATGTTAAGCATTTGCCCAAGACAGCATCCACCTATTTTACTAGTATTTATCCAAGAAAATGGAAATCAGATGGACCTAAGGAGGTTTGTTATGTATATTGATGTCAGATTTATGTACAGTTGAAATATGAACACATTTTGTAGCCCAACAAGATGTAAATTGATAAGGAGAATGTGGTATTATGACACCACATTATTATTTGGAAATAAATCAATAGACTGCAAGAATACATGATGTATTAAACCATTAATATAAAATAATGGAAGTGTCATCTGATAATAGTGGATTGGTTGATTGCAAAAAAGGTATTGAGAAGAGAAGGCGGGGAAAAACATAAAGGCTCAAGGAAGCTTTTAGGTTGATGACTTTATCTACTGAGTTTCCCCTGCATTTTTCCTTAGGAAGTATTCGTATATGGTTGTAATTCAATAGGTGTCTTACAAACAGAAAGAAGATGGAGAATAGACAGAGAAAGAGACATAGGAAAGAAAAGAAATGAGTGTAAGCATATAATTGAGAAAGGATTATAGGCTTACATTATTTTATTCCAGTAAATTTTGAAGACAAAATAAATACCATAGAGTAAGTCTGAACTAAAGTATTGAATGTATGACTTTGATACAGAAGAAATACATAATATATAAGGAGTCAGTTTAATAGCTCTTTTAATAACATTTGATGATGGTTTTTAAAAAGATCTCTGTAGTTGTCTTAGGGCTACTTTGCTATGATGAATGAAGCACCATGACCAGAAGTAACTGGGGGATGAAAGGGTTAAGCCACCATTTCATTTTCATCATCAACAGCAGTGAGGGCAGGAACTCAAGCAGGGCAGGAACATGGAGGCAGGAGCTGAAGCAGAGGCCATGGAGGAGTCCTTGATACTGGCTTGCTCAGTCTACTTTTTAAAGAACCCAGGACAATCTTCCCAGGAAGACTCTACCCTCAGTGGGCCAAATCCTTCCCGATCAATTACTAATTAAGAAAATATCCTACTGGCTTGCCAAAGGCCCAATCTTATGGAGTTTTACTCTCAACTGGTGGCCTCTCAATTTCCTCCCTATAACCCTACCTTGTGTCAACTTGACATAAAACTAACCAGCACAGTATTGCTTGGGGCAGCTCACAGGGTACTTGGAAAAGGGGGGAACATTCACCTTTCTACTTTTTGCTTCATTTTCAAGTTACTGTAACAATTTATAGAACTGATTTGCCATTTTCATTATCCATCAAATGTGAGAAAGTACCCAAGAGATGTAACGTTCCTTCAACTTCAATATCATCCATACATTAGATTAATTTAACACTGTAAATAAAGAAAATGTAGCTGGGTGGTTTGGGAATCATGAATAAATGTAGGAAGCCCTTAAAACAAGCCAAAATCAAATCAATGAAGTTTCACTAGTTCCATGTGCAAATGCTCAGATTAAATTATATTCAGAATTTTTAACTTATTGGATTAATAAAACAAGACATTAAACCACTGAATTGGGGGCCTTTTGTGGTCCCAGTGTGCAAGTATCAGGTGACTGCTGCTACCTGATGGATATCAGACAGAAGTCAAACTACTTAGCAATTCCCAGCATTCCATAGTGCTAGATGGAAGCCTGTTTTTTTTTTTTTCTGTTTTTCTGTTACTTATTTTTTTTTTTTTTGGCTTGGCACTCTGTTGGAAACTACTGGAAGATCCCCTACTCTTCTGCAGACCCCATGTCTAGTTTTTCTCTACCCCTCAAAACCTTACCAGTAATCATTGTATAATTGAACTTGGGGACAACTCTTTACAGGTGTTTCAGCAATTCCTTGTATTGAAAGTAATGAATGCCCACTCCATTCTTAGGACATTGGAGGCATTCATCATCTTTCTTTTCTTCATGCATGTCTTCTATCAGTAGAGAAGCAGAAAAACATGCCAGCGAGTACAGAGGCTGCCCTGCAACCAGGTGGAGGATCTAAAAAGAACCACGGAATCAGAGCTGTTTCTGGCTGCTTTCCAAGCCCTGACCTTTCGGATTTCTCTCATCCTCAGCTGTGGCTCGCATCCAGCCAGCTCTTTCAGAAGAAACCAACAATCTTCTTTCACTTATTTAGAGTTTTTGAAGCCCCTTAAGGGAACTGAAAACTCATGCAAATAGTTAAACTCCTGCTGAGGCTAAAATACCATTTCCATAGTTTATTAGGCAGATAAGATCACACAGGTTTTATTTTTAATTCATTTGAAGAATTTTTTTCCTCTTTCTGTCATTCTCTTATGTATACACAAATACACTGATTTTATCTTTGTAGCACATGGATATTCCTATTAGTTCATTCTTAAGGGAATAAAAAAATCACAAACATGACTCAAAATCAGGTAGAGAAAAAACATTGCAGATATAATAAAATAATTATGATGATTCATTTTCAATGGGAATTCTCCATGTCCTTTTCAATTCTTCACAGAATAGAATATTTATGTAGATGTATTCAAGCAAGCTGAACATATAATGCTTAACAAAAGCAGGGGGTGGGAAGCTAGCTCAGTGGGTAAAGCATTTGTTGCAGAAGCATGAGGACCAGAGTATGAATTGCCAACATCTTGTGAAAAGCTAGTCTTGTCTTCAAGCATTTAGAAGCCTGTGCTATGGGGAACAGAGACAGGAGGACCACTGGGGCTTGCTGGATGCCACATCAGTCCTATGTTCCATGAGCCTGGTTCTTGATGGAATACAGGTGAGAGCGATAAAGCAGGGCCATGTCCTCTGGCCTTTCACACATGCATGGGCATTTGTATCTGCACACAAACACATGTGCATTCACCACACATACACACACACACGCATGTGTACATATGTATACCAAATGCATATATCAGATATGTATATCATGCACATAATCATACATATATAGCACATAAATATATATACAACATACATACAGCACACTCTACACACAATACACCAAATGCATACATCACACATATATCACACATAATTGTGTATATGTATATAGTACATATATACATGTACAACATACATACAACACACTCTACACACACATATGTACACACACACACCAAAGCATAAAGCTTGTTAAAAGCTGACTGACATTCCTCTGTCATATTTCTGAATTGACTCTGGAATGAACCGCCATCCAAAAAGAACTAAGCAGATTGATTCGACCTCAGAAGTACACTGACTGTTTGCCACCATCAGCTGCCCTTCCCTCTCCCTTCCACATGCTCTACGTCTTCTAATACAACTTGTAAGACAGTCAATTAAGCTTCCTGAAATATAAGCCATGTTGTTGACTTTTATCTCACTAGGATGTTGTCTCTCTTGTTAATCTAGGTGACAAGGTCTACCATTTTTTGTATACAGGTTGAGTTATCTCTTGACCAAAATGCCTGAAACCATCTGGATACAGTAGTGCACTCATGGAATTCCATCATTTGGGAGCCTGAGGCAGGAAGGTCATGAGTTGAGGTCAGCCGAAGCTACACAGTGGGCACCTCTCTCAAACTAGTTAAATTAATATTTGTGAGAGATTCTTGAAACTTCAGCATTTTTCAGGCTTGGTAGTAGTTGCTTATATAATAAAGTTTCTTATGGGTAGAACCCAAGCCTAGACGTGACATTTATTTACAACAAAAATCGAGTTTTCTACAATGTTTTTAATGAGTGTTTGTCACAGTGGTATTGTGTAGTTGCTCAAAAAGTTTCAGATTGTGGTGTGTTTGGGATTTTGAATTTTTAGAGACCAGATGCTCAACTCATAGGATAATGTTCTAGATGCTGACACTGTACTTACGGTGACCTTCAATTTCTCCTGCAACGAATGAGCAAATCACTACTCCCCAGTGCTCAGCATTCCTATTTCACTACCTCAATCCCATCTTCTTCAAGGGTGTAAAGGGCCCATGGAAGGCCACAGCTCCGGGAGGTCTCCACGTGACATTGCCTATGAGACACATGTTCAGACTTAGAAAAGCTGGTATAGCTTTCTTTTTTTGTGAAGCTAAGATCCCCCTGGAGATAAAGATCATTCGTTACCATCTGCCTTAGAAACCCAGAGGCTCTAAAAGGCTGGAAATTTAGATTCCTGTGCAAGAAATGTATGGAAGAGGAATATGAGAAGCTACACACTGCACAGGCTTTCTCACATCTGGTTGATAATTTAGTACATCAGGGTGAATCTTAGTCGTATTGGTCTATAGAGATACAATTCCCTGTCCCCGGGCCATTGGTTCCCACTGCTTCATAGCTCAGCTGTGCAACTACAGCAGATGACATGGGGCACCAGGTGTTTGCCATCCAGGGACCTTGAAGTTTAAAGCAGAGCTCCCAGGGCGGGGGTATGTTTAAGAATATTGCAACCAAGGGAAGCCATTCTTCAAAGGAAAACATGGAACATTGTGCCAGCTAAAGTAAACAAAAGACTTAACTCTATAAACTGTAATAGGAACAGAAACAGTGATCCGGGTCTCCATGGTTTTCTTTGAATCAAATTATTACTCACAGGAATGGCACCGGCAGCATATCAATACCATGCTATAGAGCAGCGCTTCTCAACCCGTAGGTCACAACCCCTTTGGCCATCGAATGACTCTTCCACAGAGGTCACCTAAGACCATTATAAAACACCAATATTTGTAATACCATTTATAACAGTAGCAAAGTTACAGTTATGAAGTAATAATCTACATAATTTTATGATTAGGGGTCACCACAATATGAGGAACACATATTAAAGGGTCTCAGCATTAGGAAAGTTGAGAACCACTGTTCTAGAGGCTGAGAGAATAAATTTAATCTGCTCTGCATGTCTACATGTGATTCCAAATCTTAGGCCTTTAAGTCAGTTTTAACACTTCCATTCACCCCCCCCCCCAGTGATGGCATAGCAGTAGCATGGAGACAGGACATATGGAGAAAATAACTAATGCAAAAATGATGCAGCCACAGCAATGAACCATCTAGAGGATGCTCAATAAATGTCAGCAATCCCTTTCTGAATAAGTCACATGTCTTATCAAAATTGAGTTTCTTATCAAAATTGAGGAGTCTCACTTAAAAATAATTTGCAGGCACTCTAAAACTGAATTTCAGTGCAGTATAACATCTTTGGCATTAGGCCCATTCCCAGAATGCCATGCTTTCCCAGTAGTGTGACTGTAGCAGAAGTCTGAAGCCAGGACACTCTCCCAAGGAGAGATTAAATACTGCATTCATTATGGCAGTTGGAAGGCTGCAATATTGTTCTTCTAAAGGAAGAGATTTATGGCTGCACTTAATGAATGCTAATAGTTTTCTTATCAGTGGGTAGCAATACAAGCATTTTTGTGTATGTTAAGGTTAAAGTAAACTTTCAGAGTAGCCTTCCAGAACTTGAAAGCTAATGATTAGTTCTTGACAAGCTTGGCTAATAACAGGAGCTCCTGGAAGGCTGCACCGGTCTGGTTCAGCCAGAATACATTATTCTTCAGTGTTTTCGATTTCACATCTGTCCTCTCAGAACTGGGCTGTCACAAAAATGCTTGCAGCTTTTGTGCTTTTCTTAAACCTCTAGGCAGTTGTACTCTGTTGCCAATGTAATCCAGTTGTTGAGTAAAGGGAAGCCGGATGTTTTCCTAACTAAAGTAAAAAAAAAAAAAAAAAAAAAAAAAAAACAAAGGTTCACCTAACTGAAATTTGCTTTGCAAATGGAGTACAATTCAACAAACACTTATTGGGTGATTATGATTTATAGAAAAACATTATTAGGCATTTTGATGCAACTGTGCCATTTAAAGCTCCTATTCTCTCTGTAAGTTTGAACTTCTGTGGAAACTAAAAGGGAGTAGGGGATACTCAAGAGTAGGTCAAGGTAGTGTGTGCTGGTGTAGGAGTTCCTTCTGTTTGTGTGTTGCTTTCATTGGCTAATGAATAAAGAAACTGCCTTGGCTTTGTTGATAGGACAGAACTTAGATAGGCAGAGTAGACAGAACTGAATACTGGGAAGAAGGGCAGAGTGGCAGACGCCATGGATCTCCTGCCTGAGAAGGACACTGGTTAGAATCTTGCTGGTAAGCCACAGTCACCTAGTGATATACAGATTAATGGAAATGGATTAAATTAAGATGTATGAATTAGCCAATAAGAAGTTAGAGGTAATGGGCCAGGCGGTGTTTAAATGAATACAGTTTCTGTGTGATTATTTTGGGTGTAAGATTCATTTCCTAGTCACCCAGACCCAAAAACATCACACATAAACTTTATTAATTACAATACTGATTGGCCAATAGTTTAAGTATATTGCTAGATGGCTCTTCTATCTTAAATTAACCATTCCCATTAATCTGTGTATCACCATGAGGTTGTGGCCTACAAGCAAGGTTCTGGTGGTTTCCCACGGGCATCTTTCTCCTTTGGCAGCTACATGGCATCTCTCCTGACTCTGCCTACTTTCTCCTCTATCACTGCTTGGAATTCCCATCTTGCTCTATTCTGCTCTGTAATAGGTCCAAGCAGCTTCTTTATTCAGTAACCAATAAAAGTAACACATATGCAGAAGGACATCCCACATAAGTGGTAGATACATGAGAATGGAGTGCCCAGGCCAAAGTGTTTTCAAAATATGATATGTTGTGGGATTATCATTTTGTATTCTTTGAACATGTGTCTCTGCCTAAGGCACCTTCTTATTGATTTAATAAAGAGTTGAAAGACCAATAGCTAAGCAGCAGAGAATAGGCAGGACTTCCAGGGAGAGAAAGGAACTTGGAAAAAATCTGAAGCACACAGGATTAAGCCAGTGAGGTTTGGAGGGAGTCAGATGTACAGTGTGGAGGAAAATAACAAGCCATGGGGCAAAACGTAGATTAATATAAATGGGTTAATTTAAGTTATCAGAGCTAGTTGAAAACAAGCCTAAGCTAAGACCAAACATTCATAATTACTAATAAGTCTCCCTGTCATTATTTGGGATCTGGCTATCCAAAGAAAGTCCAACAACAATGATAGTTTTTTAAAATAAAAGATACATGTCTAAAGGCTAAAGATGAGTATTCTTATATTGCTAAACAATAAAATCATGTCAATCAATTTGTATTGACAGAATTTTTAAGGAATGTTCTCTACCACTCATAGTGGTAGCAACTCTACCAAATAACTACATTTAATAGTCAACCTCCTTCTAGCTCACACCAGGATACCTCCTATAGGAATTATGACTCAAAACATAAAATTCAGACACTTGATGTAAAAAAAAATTATTGCCTTCCAAGTCACCCAGAGTCCAATTTGTGTCAAATCTCATGGCTTTTTCTTCTATCAAGAAAAAGAAATTAACAAGGGAAAGGAATGGGTGTGTCCTTATTAGTGTAAGGGTTCTCAGTGCTGGTTTTAAGGATTGTTCTCATCCTAAGAATAATCTAACATAGAGGACTTTACTGAGCATTTCTGATTATGATTCTTCATTTTTGGTGTGAGTATGATGGTGTCTGCTGTGTTTGATAATCAGTAGTGGAACTTTGGTTTATGAACTGAAAAATCTCTGCCAGTACCATACAATTAATAGATACTTTCTCCTCCTTTTCATGGGTCATATTAAATGAACGAATCGTGTCTGATTCCTCGCATTCCAAAGTGAGCCACATCAAGAAGTAGGTAAAGATTTCCCAGAAGATAAATTTCGTACCTTGCAATGACTGGAACATGGCTTCCCTGCCTAGTCCCCAATGCTGCTGCTTAGTAATTGACAGGTTTAGCTGCTGATCTTTCTGCACTGGTGGTAAAAGTGTGTGGTAGGAGTCCCAAAACTGGCAATGATTTCTGTACCCAGTCAAATAATAGGTGCCTGGGTTTTTCTTTTTCTCTTCTTTTTTTTTTTTTCTTTTTTGGAATAGCTGTAACCCACATAACAAATTAAGCATGGAGGGAATCATTTTATGTCAAGTTTTCCAAGTTTTCAGTGCATAGTCTTTGGCTCCAGGTGACTCTGGGTCTGTAATGCAAACACGTTGGCACTAGAAGCCTGTGGTGGAAGGGCATATTTTCCACATATGGATAAGGAAGCAAAAGGAAAGGATAGATCTGTGATAAGAGACTGTCTTCCAACCCCAGGGTTACACTCCCAGTGACTCACTTCTCCGAATGAGACCTCACTTCATAAAGTTTACACATTCTCAAAACAGTGCCAAAGAGAGCTGGTGGCCAAGGGTTTAATACAGGACACTGTAAGAGACAGCTGTCCTGGATAGGCTTTCTATAGCTGTGATGAGCCACCATGACCCTGGCAGCTCTGATCAAGGAGAAAATTTAGCTGTGGTGGCTTGCTTACAGTTCAGAGGTTTAGTCCATTATTGTCATTATGTTGTGCAGGCAGATATGGTGCTAGAGAAAGAGCTGAGAGTTCTTACATCTTGACTCACAGGCAACAGAAAGTGGACTGAGACACCGGGCATGGCTTGAGCATATATGAGACATTGAAGCCTGTCTCCACGGTGACCCACTTCCTCCAGCAAGGCCACATCTCCTAGCAGTGGCACTCCCTTTAGGGACCACTTTCTTTCAAACCACCACAACAGCTTATATTCAAACCATACCAGAAGAATCAGCTGTTGTGGACAAAATTCTGTTTGTCTTCCATTCCCTAGCAAATTATCGCTAGTCTAGACTAGTCTGAATGGGGGAAATCACTATATTTTACTAGCAAAAGAAATACAAGGAATGTGCATAAAAGTACATATTACATAACTCTAGTTTGTGTAAGCAAGTCAAGAGGTTGAGAGTAAGACCTTTAGATTTGTCATGGCTAGGAGTTTCCTAATATTTTCCTTATTGCTTGTATGTTATACTATAAATGCTACTCTCTCTGTCTCTGCCTCTCTCTTTCTCTTTTTGTCTCTCTCTCTCTCTCCCCTTCCCCCCTCTCTAACAGGATGAGTAATGAGCCATGCATAAAGCTGGAAGCACTCAGAACTGAGAAATTTCTAAAATCTCCTACCAGCAACCTTGGGAGTGATGGAGAAGAAATTACTTTGTTGGCTATAGTGAGGCACTTGCCTTAGTTGGTATGGGCGCATTGGAGGTTTTTGGTTATGTAATCAATTGCCTGCATGGTTAAGGCTCATTTTTTGAAAAGTCATAAGAAATACCTCCAAGTTTCACTTTGCTTATGGAAAGACTCCAGGTACATGGAGATACTCAGGCAAATGACCTCCTTGTTACTTGTTTTAACGTTTAAAGAGAGCAAAAACACAAGAGTAACCTTGAGTTATGGCATGATATACAAACAGAAGTTATTCTCAAAGCTGCTGATTCAGAGAAGGTCCATAATTAGGCTCAGGTCAGGGGGATTCCTCCCTACTTCTTGCTGGTAACCAGAATGACGGTGCCTCATCATATGTGGAGACATTTAAGGTGCCTCCCCCAGGCTAGCTAAAGGGGCTCCTGGGCTCCCAAGTGTTTAGCAGTGAAGCATACAGCTTGATCTAACCTCACCCAGAAGATGTGCCTCTCAGCTGTGCTGTTATTGAGATGAGCTGGGTAAGAGCTGAACCACATATGGTCAAGTCCTACTAAGACTCTGTTTACCTTTCTACCTCTGAGACCTCTGCCATGAACTCAGAAATGTTCCTGTGGAAAACAACACAAAGCTCATCCATTACCTCCAAGGGAAACATAGCTCCCAGAGGACCTGGTAGGGTCACCTGACTTACATAATTAGTTCTTTTCTCTTAGATCTTTTGCATATGTGCTGAAATGGTGCCCACAGCACTTCGTGACCATATGCAAAGATCACCTGTGACTAATGTGATTATTTCTTCAGGAGCTCATATATCCATAGACAAGACTTGCCTTGGGGTAACTGGAGCAGCTGCCAAGAACTGTCTGCAACTGCCACATTGGAAACTACTTCCTCTTCTTTTTGCTGTTGTTATCGGTGCTTTGGTTAAATCCATAAGCCAGGGAGGTTTCCAAGAATACAGTGTGCACAGCAAACCAAGGGATTCTGAAAAATTATGAAGCATCTGTTATAAATGACAGTCAGAGTGTCAACTTGGCCCTTCAGGGAACATTTGTGTTTTGAAGACCACTGACTCTATTTGAAAGATGGAAAATTGTCATATCTTGAACTCAACTCCAACTCAGTCATTTCTGATTTAATGAGCCAAACACTGGGTTATTTCTGGAGGTGGAGTCACTTTGAAAGTGGAGGGAATTATCTCTGTATGTGTCAAGTTTGTCAAATATCTCAGAGTCACTGGGAATGAGGATGGCAGAGACACACAAATTCAAGACAAATATAGAAACTTGACAATAAAGCCAATTGAGTTGCTGAATCTTCCACCTCCATACTCTGCCAGAACTTCAAGATAGGAAACTCCAAATGCAGAAGGTGTGATGGAATACACCTGGCTTGTTGCAAGAGAAAAGAAACTTCAGCTTCAGCACCCTTCATTCGTAATCTTCCTCTACCTTATGCTACTCACCTTCAATCTGAGCAAAGCAAGCCAAGGGCAGTGACAGGTTCAAGGGCTCAGTGGCCAGATTTGCCTATAAGGTAAAAGCTGTATTCAGATTAGTATCCTCACCTGCCATTCTCCATCATTCTGTGTTTCCTGGCCATACATTCAGAGTCCCTGTGTGGAGGGCAGCACCTCCAGGCTGCTAAAAGCAGATAAACACCCCTTGTTTTACAAGGACTGGGTGGGAGAGCGGGTGTAAACCTCTTTGCACTACACAAAGGCGTCCTGATAACAAATTGCCTTGTCAACCGCAAGAGATACTTAGTTATTAATGGAAATAATAACAGATTCTATTAGCTGTGCACACTATAATCAAAGGAAGATCAAAAGGAACCAATATTACAAACAGTTAACAGTGAAAACACACTAATGAGATAAAAACCACTCTCATCCATCCCTCCCCAAATGCACCGGTGGAATAATTATTGATAATACATACAATTCTTTAAAAGCAGACAGTATTTTAATACCAAAACTCTAGACCCATGATCGAAGCTTTTCCTCATCATATAAAATGATTTTTCTGGAGTAGGAAAATAGTATTCTTCTGGTGTTTCAGGAACACATGAGTACGAATTGTCTAGCTGATTGGTCGGCACAGGCTAAACTGCCATGGCCTTCGGTTGCTACTGCAAATGTTTCAGCAGAGTCATCTCAGTTGTTAAAATCTGATTTAGGAAACAAGAAACAGTGGAAGGAGCCCTTCCCTCCCTGTCATTTAGAGGATATTGCTATCACAAGAGAGCCCAACCTTCCTCACCAGTATCTGGGCTCCCTGCTTCTTTGAATATTAGCATGTGCCATATACTTTCATGGGGGAGCAAATGGACATTCTTCCACCTTTTCTCCCTTAGAAAATATACTAATACTAATACTAATAAAAGGTAATGATGGTTGAACATGACTGGTTTAGTCTTACAAAGTCTTGACTTGAATTTTCATATTCTTTAACATTTATGACATTCTATAAGCATAGAAAATTTGTGTCTTATTTGTTTTACCAAGGCTTTTAAATAATCCTAGCAGAGTGAAAGCAGTAGGTTCAACATAAAAGAAACATATCTGCCCAAGCCTCATGCTGGCATATAAGCTTGAAATGAGAACTAGGAACTGATAATAAATGGACAAATACTTAAAAGATTTAGGAGCTCCTACACGGGTCATTTGATTACCTATGAACTCAAAAGTACATTTAGTTCTATGTTTTAGAGGAAAATCCTTCTTAGCTTTCCTTTATCAGGATGAGAAGTAAGCAGATTTGCCCCTTTAAGTTATAAAACACTGTGTGGAAAGATGAAACTGTTATTTACCGATCACAATGATAGCCAGGTTTCAATAGTAGTGTTTCAACCAGTAAGGAGTGAAAGAGAAATGTAGGGGGGAAATGAGACATATTCTTAGAAAATAAATGGCCAAAGGTTTTCAATGAGAGTGGAAATACAGGATCTTTGGAGAAAACACGATTTGTGAAGGTCATTCTTTCAGACCAAGTCTGGATACAGTCCGGGCCCTCCACTCATAGACTGGGCAAAATGGACAGGGACTGGTGAGGGAAAGATAAATAACAAATCTCATGATGTATAAAATATTTGGGCCTTATTTCATGCCTCCTCTCTTTCTTCCCTGCCAATCTTTATATGGACAATGGAACAGATGGGATAAGTCATAAAAGCATTTGTCCCATGGAAAAATGCAGACATGCTAAAAGGACAGGAAGTTGTTTAAAATCATGAACTTCAGGATGAATAATGACAACAACAGGTTATAGGGCATTAAGTAGAACAGGAACGCATGACTCACACTGGATAAATAAATAATGAATAAAACAAGGAAGGAAAAATATCTACCACCAGATATATTGTCCACTCAGTGAAATTAGTTTATATATAAAAATTCTTGCTGATTTGTCTTGGAGTGGAAAATCTGGCAGATGCTATTGTTCACCTGTGGTAGAATTTAGTAACATCACTAAGGAGGCAAATCGCTGCTGTGTGCCCTCCACTGTGCTGCACTGGAGGACAGAGCATATGATTGTGGGGTTCTTACTCAAGCTGTCTCATCCAGATCAAATCTTAAGGACCATCACATAATCCCAAGGTGGGAGACTTTCTATGAACAACTGCCCTGTACTGTTCAAAAGTATCAACTCAAGAAGACAAGCAGAAAACTAAAGACATTTTTCAGACTGAAGGTTATTAAAGATATTTGACAACTGAACACTATATAGGATTTTAAATAGACTTATCAATGCTCTGAAGATAATGGAAGATAAACAGAAGATCTTATTGGTCTTGGAATTAGACTACAATATTAATCTTAATATTGATTTCTGATTTTGATGATTATAGTGTCATTTCCTGGGAGCATTTACTAATTTTAGTATATGCACATTGGCATACTAATTGACAGGTGGTAAGATCCATATCTGAAACTTACTTCCCAGTGGTGAGGAAAAACACAGCAGCATATATAAGAAGAGGGAGCAATAAGATCAATGTGGCAGGGTGTTAACACAGGGGAAACTGAGTGATTTCAACTAAAAAGTGTTTCTTCTTTAAACTGTATCATCAATTTTTAACTCCTAGTACAAGTGACTATATAATGTGACTATGATGGTCCTCTATTATCTAGGAAGTGTATGTTCCAATATTTAAAATTGCAGTTCTTATAAGCTCTCTATATAATGTATTTTTCTTATGCATACATACCTATTATAAGGCTTAACTTATAAATAAATAAAAGGTTAACAACTATAAGCAATAAAACAAAATAATTATAAAAATATAATAATTACAATAATATTCACATGAGTGTTCTGTCTCTTTCAAAATATCTTTTACTTTTCCTTAAAGGAAGTACTTTATGGACTTTCTTTGGCATGTCTGAGCTACCATTATGAGAACTCTGGTACTTTCAGACCACTATCAAATAAACTAAAGGTCATTTGAACAGGAACTATACTATTCCAATCCTGAATCTGATAACTGAGACAGCTGCTTATGCAGCTAAGGACCGGTTCTGTACACAGTATGGAAAAGCTGGATAAAGAGACAGTGTATGTTCTAGAAAAGACAGAGCAGAACAGCACAAGACATCATTCCCTTACTTAACAACATAAAACTTACTCATTACTTTTTCTGGAAATTTCCATTTAATTTTTTTTCAGATGGTGGGTAACTATGAAAAATGAATTGGTAAATAAGGGAGACTTCCATATGTATAATGACGGGGCTTACAAGAGAGTTTAGGGGGTGAACCCCAAAGAGGGTTGAATAGCATCCCTATAAAACTAAGGCATTTGGATGATTGAGAACTCACCCAGGCACAGAACAGTGAGCAAACACATACAGATGGTGGCCACTAAAAGTGAAAGTTGGGGAACTCAGGAAAAACAAGTCTATCTACATCTCTGTCTTGAGACTTCAATCTCCAGAACTGTCCATGAGGTGGTTGAAATGAGATTGCCCCCTCCATAGCCTCATATATTTAACGGGTTGGTTCACAGCTGGTGGAGTGCTTAGGAAGGATTAGGAGGTCTGACCTTGTTAGAGGAGGTGTATCTTTGGAGCTGGGCTTTCAGGTTTCAAAAGCCCATGCAAAGCCCAGTGGCACTCTCTTACAACAACTTGTAGATCAGATGTGAATTCTCAGCCATGGCTCTAGCACCATGCCAGCCTGCCCACCACCATGTTTCCTGGCATGATAATCATGGCCTAGCCCTCCAAAAGTATAAGTGAGCCCTCAGTTAAATGATTTTCTTAATAAGTTGTCTTGGCCATGGCATCTCTTAAGAGCAATAGAACAGTAATGAAGATAGTCAGTAACCAAAGTCTATGGTTTCAGTCACCTAGTCTGTGGTGTTCTATCATGAACCCATGCTGTGGGACAATGGTCTGTACCTGTCACCTGTATTTTAAATAATCACTGAATGGCCAGTAGACAGGCAGTAATTATAGGTGGGGTGATCAGGCAGGAAGTAGAGGTGGGGCAATGAGAATTCTGGGAAGAGGGAAGTTTCAGTCTGCAGTTGTCACCCAGACAGAAAGGAAGCCAGACACGGACCAAGCAAGATGTGACTGCCTCACAGAAAAAGGTACCAAGCTAAGTGGCTAACACGGACAAGAATTATGGGCTAATATAAGTTATAAGAGTTAATAAGAAGCTAATAGGCCAATTAGCTTATAATTAATGTAGACCTCTATGTAATTTCTTTGGGACTTAATGACTGCAGGAAGCAAGCAGGACAGAAACCTCAGTCAACAGAATGGTGTGCCAACTTGGGGCTGACCAAATCCACTCAAAAGCCTGAGAGAGCTTAGGAAGAGAGTTAAGCATGGCTTCTAGATAGCAAAACTTTCTCAGATGGACTCTGCATGCTAGAGGCAAGTGTTCTCATTTAAGAGAGGCTTCCTTACTCAGCTTTAGCTTCAAAACTTTGCAGCTATTTTAAGAGGTCCTGCCACAAAACACTTAAATGGTGATGAAGAAAAGCTGACTGCATACTTTTTGATGGTGGCAGGGACCTTGAAATGCCTTAGAGTTGTGGCAATAAACATGGCTCCAGCCAGGACCTCTGCCATGTAGGCTTGGGAGAAAAAAAAATGATAAAGTCGTTAAAAGGAAAAAGAAAAAAAAAAGAGAGTAGTTGGGTGTGGTGGCACACAACTTTAATCTCAACACTTAGGAGGCAAAGGCAGATGGATCCCTGTGAGTTCAAGGTGTGGTGGCACATGCTTTTAATCCTAGTACTTGGGAGGAAGAGGCAGGCAGATCTCTGTGAGTTCAAGAATAGCCTAGTCTACAGAGTGAATTCCAGGAGAGCCAAAAATACACAGAGAAACCCTGTCTCAAAAAGGCAAAAATTAAAAATAAAAATAAAATAAATAGAGGTTAAAATAAAGTCACATAAAAATGAAAAATACACAGAGTGGGTACTCTATGTTATTATGTTGTCTTAAAATTGTTTGATGACTGAGGAAGGAGCAAAAGCTGCTAAAAGACATTTGATATAAATGCTGCCGAATTTTTATATATATCATGCTTTTACTTTAAAATTTAAGTCAAAAGATACATTACTTTGAAGAAGTGGTTTTGCTTTTGTTTCCACAGGAAATGAGGGACTGTGAATTCATTCTGCAATAAGAAAAATCAGGTTTGACCAAGGAAGACCCTCTGAGAAATCTCTGATAGGAGGAATGACCCAGATGTCTGAGTTCTACATTCAGAGCAGTTGAAAGCCTGTTGCCTGAGATGATCAAGCCTCACAGGATACTCCAGTCGGCTGTGGGAGCTCCTTCTGCTTCTTCAGCCAATAATTGCCTTTAAGATACAAGCCCAACTGGGCGTGGTCTCCTACTATAAATGCAGCTGTAAAGTTTGCGCTCGCTCTCTTATTTCCAGCTGTCACTTCTGGCTATTAAACTATGTTCCTGTTCCCCATTTGTACAGAGGACTGTGATTTAGGACAGTGATCTGTAAGTCTCCCCTAAATAAATACCCTTTACTATATGTAATTTTGAGCTAGTGTGGAATAATTTTGTAACACCCACCATCATCTGGAGCCCAGATGTGGGGACCAGTCCACAATTTTTGGGATTGGTCTGCCAGCTGCGTGGCACACTGGACAGTGACTCTCCCACCCACTTCTCTAGCTGGCCCCC